>JACBWW010000042.1:4336608-4365338 GCA_020086605.1 Lanius collurio
AGGGGAGTGTAACATTCCGAGGAGTTTAATGTTAATGAAGATAATGGGGAAACCAAATAGTTTCTTTTGCAGCATCTGGTTTTAAGAGGCTTGAAAAGGTCTGTGTAGGCCTTTTTGTACAAAATACTGTGTGCACACCCCAAATATACTGTGGTTTTGAATACCTCTCTAAAGGTAGTGAAGCTGATGCAAATAGAGAGTGACTGGTGTAGCCCAAGGCCTTCAAGCTCATCTGAGTAGAGCAGAGTTAAATGTGCTTCCTTCACTGCATTGTTCTAACAACTCAGTTGTGTTTTCTGCATTTCATCTCAATGCTTTATTCATTTGGACACAGCAAATACCTACTGCTCTTCCAATTCCAGTTGGCCAATCTTCATGTGAGGACAAATGTTATGGTGTTGTGTTTGCTAATGGGAATTTTGCAGCCTGTTTTTTTATTTTGCAAGATTTCCCTGACTGAGGCAGGGGGCTGATTGGAAACACTCTGTCTTTTTTTAAATTTAATTTTTGTGTTCAGGTGTACTTGACAAGCTGTATGACACTAAACATAAGCTGAGGGATTTTCCCAGTATATTCCCTTTTTTCCTACTGGTCACTAATGCTGTACCCATCACTAGTGCTTTGTACAGGTGAGTGCCTTTGAGAACATTTGTGTATCAGAATATCCTCATGAGGAATGTTAATATCACTGCTGTACTAATTGGAAAATACAGCAAATACCCTGTGCCAACTCATCCTGAATTAATGGAGTTGAGAGTAAAAAAATGTTGCTAAGATTAAGTGAGTTTGTGGAATTTCCCTTAATTCCCTCTTAGGGCTCTCAGACCAGGCCCCTCTTTCTCATCTAACTAAACTTCAATATAAGAATTGCAAGGCTGGATCAGACAAATTTCTGTCAAATTAAGGGTCCTGTCTCAATGCAGGTTAATGATTTCCTAAGGAAAGAGAACAAGTTTGGCCTGTGTGTGATGTTTTGCACCAATAAGGATTTCTGGAGCATTTAATTTATCTTTAATTATCAGCAATGGACTCTTATGAATCTTTGTGTCTTTGAATTCGTTCTTTGGATCCTTTAGCAGAAGCTTCCACAACTGAAGTGTGCTTAATATTCCAAACACAGTTCCTGCTTTTGCTTTAGATCTGTGGCCTCCTAGATCTAGTACACTAAGAACTAGATAGATTTTGTTTTCTTCCTCTCTGTTTTAGTATTTTGTAGAGCAAGTGCTACTCCACTGAGTATGGTGGAAGCTAGGCTGATGATTTATGAAGTGGAAGTAAATTCCTGCTCTACATGTATTTCCTACCCCTCTCCCAGTTAGCTGGCACTATTATATTAATGACAGCTTGGAGCAGGTGATTTCCATTTGTGTGGTGAACCAGTTGTGTACTTAGCCTTTACAAATGTGATGACAGATTGGGAATGCATCCAGCTAGACAACCCATGTCCTCCTCAGCACTTGCTTGTGTTGGTGGCTGCTGAGCTCCAGTCAATTAACAGTTTGTCAACAGCTGATTACAGGATGGCAATTTTAAGATAGAACCTACTGCTAAGTGGATTTTGCCTCCCTTAGGATATCAGCCCCCTGGTAATTCTGTTTTCAGGCTGAGCTTGGTTTCCTTCCTGATGCTGCTAGAGAGCCACAGTTCAGAGTCTGAACAGCAATTTTGTTGAAGTCTTGGAAACTCTGAAGGCTTTCTCAATTTTTTTTTCCAAAATGACAGGGAAGCAACACTGGCATTGAGATGTCTTCATGACAAATCAAGCCTTAAGTCACTGTGGAAAAATACTCTGCTTCAGAGGAGGTGAAGGGGCTATGTTAATAATTGAATCATAGGAGAGATGAGGTGGGAAAGGGCCTCAAAAGATCCTGTGGTCCAGCCTGTCATGGCAGAGGGAGCAGAGACAAGACCATCAAGCCCCTGTCCAGCTGCAGCTTGAAAACCTCCAGTGATGGTGTCCACATGCCAGGGGTGGGGGGAAAGTGATCTTGGCTGAGCATTCTTCTGTGGTAAAGCTTATACATGAGCACTGGGTGTGCTGCTTCTTTAGCAGGACTGTGGGCTTTTGAGAACTTGCTTGCCCTACTCTTCCCAAGGCTTTATTCCCAAATGTGCAGCTGTCCCTTTAACCTGAAGCACATCTATAGCAGCAAGTAGAGTGGCTGACTTTCTTCTTTCACTGAGGGTTTGCCTCCAAATATCTATTTAGCCATATCCATATTTCTAGAGATACTTTACATTTTCCTTCAACTGTTTTCTGATGTTAAGCTGATGCCTGGTTTGGGTTTTTTTTTTTCAGTATCCTGTGTTTATTTGTAGCATTTTAGGGTGAATCCTTACAGATTCAGTTCTCTGCAAGGTAAAGGTACTAGGCAATTCATGCATTTCCTTAGCTTGTAATGTGAGACAAAGAGAAGTGTTTCAAGGGTAAATAGATGAATAGTACCAAGTTTTCTTGACATTTCCATTTCTGCACTTAATGGAAGGCACTAAGAGCTGGCTGTATGGGCTAATGCTATGGCAAATGTATCTGTTGATGTAGAGTGGTGGGGGGAAAAACACCACCAGATCAGAAAGGCAGCATTCAGTGCTCACTGTTTCCAGGAGTGCATAAGTGCCCAGGCTTCCTGAGAGGATAATCAGTCTGAGAGAACATCGTTATCTGACTGTGTACAAAATGAAAGTGATTTTCTCAACTTGCTTTACTCTTGGAATTGTAGATCACCAGCATAAATAGAGTGCAGAGGCTCAAGATGAGATCACTGCTTTTCTGCTCTGCCTCTTCCATGTTGCCAGAGTAAAAGTGGGAGGGAGCAAACGTTAAGCCTGGAACTGGGATGGCAGGGGAAGACTATCCAAGGAGATTTCCTCACTGTGAAAGGCTCACAGGCTGGAGGCAGAATGCTGAACTTTAAGCATCACTCCAAATCATTGTGGTTTGGAGATACTGTTGGAGTTCAGGCAGCCTCTCAAGGCCAAGTTGCCTGGAGAGCCTTTTCACATCCATCCTGCCATCTCTGCGTGGCTGAGGCAAGGCTTGGGAATTATCATCTGTGTGATTGTTTCCTTTCAGTATTCATAGTGCTTATCACCTTTACCTGGCTTGCTCAATACAATTTGCACTCTGCTTTAGTTTGGGAGTAGTACAGGGAAGAGAGTCTGGAAGTAATGTTGAAGGGAAATATGCAAAGAGTTCATTTATAGTTCACAGTTCACAGAATTTCACCCAAAATGTTTTAAGATTTATTCAGAAAACTTAACATGAAACAATTAAAAATGTAAGATCAGGATGCCCACATGAAAGTGCATTAAACAGATTTAAGTGTACTTTCCTTCAGGGATAAAACCCTCTAATATAGGGCTAAACCTCGTTCAAGATCCATAAGTTCCAGAAAACACAGTAAGCATTCAGATATTTGACTTGAGTTTTCTAATGTTTGGAAATTTTCTGCTTTGACTTTGCTTTAGTAAGAGAAATGTGTGGTGGTGAACCTTATTTCACTTGATAAGTGTGCAGCCCAATGATATCTTTATTGGATGCTTGACTGATGTCTCTCCCCTTCTCTCCCTCTCTTCCCCAGTTCCTTATGGCAGAAATCACTTCTACAATTTACTTTAATGGCACTTTTCCAGTCCAGACACAATTGCTATAGGACAGGTGTAAACTGCAATGATCTGTCATGCTGAGTCCTGGATGAACTCTGTTCAGAGATGCTTTACCTTGGCAGAGTTCCACTGATTGCAGTGGACTGGATTCTAACATTACCATTTTTAGTGGCATCAAAGCAATGGGCTCAGTATCATTACATACATTAGACTTAAATTTTCGTTTGGACTGGATACTTTTTTTTCTTTGCTTTTCTTTTTTGCTTAACCACACATGTTTTAAGAAGTTGGAACTTTAGGGGACAATTCCTTGTAGGTCTGGAACTGCAGTTAAACTTCAACCTCAACCATGAGGAGTGTAAGTATCTTATGAAAACTTAATGGTGTGTTAATAGCATGCTGTTTTCGTCTTGGGATGTGTTTGAGCTCAGTACTGGACTCCTGGTGGCTGTTGCTCCAATGCATATTTAGAGTTTCTTTTGCTGCCTCTAGAGAAGTAATCAACTTGTCACCCTGTGCCCTTGTATGCATAATAAGTGAAAATACCAACCAGAAGTGAAACCATTATAATTACAAACTAAATTATCTGCCTGCATCTTCAGCAGCATTTTTAGTTCGTTTTGAAAACAAGGGGAATAAATCAAATATAACAAAATGTGCTGTGTGTGGATTTTGGAAGTGACAGCTTTTGACAGTCAGTCTGCTCTCTGCCCAAGAGAAAATTCAGCTGTACATAAACACAAGAAAGAAAATTACTTCTTGGAGGCCCTAGTGTTAAACAGTCTTTGTTGGCTGAAACTTGGCAGCATCAGCCTTTTCACCTCATTTATGGAAACAAGATCTGTCATTGTATTATAGGAAAAATGAGCTCTTTCTGGAATCATCTCCATTAATTACCAGGTTAAAGATCATATTTCCTTGCTAAAATGAATTTGGACATTGATAATTATTTTAAAAGGAACAGTTCTGTAGTCTTGTCTTGACTTTTCTTGTCAAAACACTGTTTCTTAATGCATTACTTTTATTGCAGTAAATTGAAAGGAAAAAAATGCTAAAAAAAGGACATGGAAATTGTGCAAGGCATGGTGACAGGTTGAGATTTGAATTATTGTACATTTTTTGGAAGGAGTGAAAATTCCTGTGTCACTCTCTGCCACCAGTTTCTTCCATGATGTGCCTGGAAGCATGGAAAAGGCATTCCTGCCTGTTTGTTTTCTTTTGAGGTGACCAGCCAGGGGCATGGAGAGAAGAGGAATAGCCAGACCTTCAAATTGCTCTTCTACCTTCTTGCCTCAGAGTGGGTGAGCAACCAGGAAGCTCCTGTGGGAATAAACAGGTTTTAAAATGCCATGTGAATAATGAGCACTTTTTATCCTGCATCTCCCTGAAACCCAAGAGAATTAGGCTCTTTGCCAGGTTTATAAAGGTAATCAGGGTGAGCATTGGAAATCAAATGTTCTCCTGTGTGAATTTGGATTCTGAATTTTATTTTTAAATCAAGCACTCTTGACTTTGAGTCTGTTACACAAGGACACAAAGGAGAAGGAAACAAAAAAAAAATACTGGAGACTTCAATAAGTTCTGAGCTATAAAGCTTCTGCAGGCTACTTGTCAGGCGTGTTCCAGCTGTAAAATAAGTGTTACTGAAAATATCTTAAGATCCCTGTATAATTTAGTCAGCTTTGAATGTCAGATCATACAATGGAGCACATGTGCATGTCTTAAAAGAAGAGAACTTGTAAAATTAGCCTGTTTCTTCAAGATGCTGCTTGAAGAGATGCTTTGAGTTGGCTTTGCCTCAGGTGTGTGGCTGGGAGAGGAGAAAGGGCTCAACAATTCCTCTCACATTTGCTTCCCTGACTGTAAATGGATGGAGGGGCACTGATAAAAAGCTTTCTCTAGAAGACAGATAAGAGAACTGTTCTATACTCCTGAGGGTTTTACTGTTGTATTTTGATACTTTTTTCATTAGGAAAGAGGGTTATTGATTAGCAATGACATGGCCATTTAGCATTTTTAAGGTAGATACATATTATGTTCTTTCAGTAGTTGTGATTCTGTGGGCACTATCCTAATTCAGCTCTCATTGTTCTTGAAATACCTCTATAAGAAGTTATTTTAAAAAGCTTCAGGACAGAGTAACTTTATTTCAATATTTGGAAAACTACCTTTTCTGTTTTGTTTTATTGACATACAAATGCTCAAAGCATCCAGTGGAAATTCATCATTTCTTAAAAGCAGCTTTCTCCAAAAAACTGGGCTCTGTTTTTGGGTAAATGTAATAGCCCATTTACTCAGTGACAGTGTTAGACCCCACATTTTCTGAAAAGCAAAAACTCTTTGAAAGAAGCAAGGAGTTTTTTAGTGCTTCTCTCCTGCAAATGGATGGCATAATTCATCCCAGATTGCTCCAAGTGATCCAATTTTCATTGTTACTAAAGACAAATAGTCACTAGTTCCCTTTGTGGTGTGTTCTCAGATGAGCAATCTGGGACTGACAGTCATGCTGATATGCTGGGTTCATGGGGAAAAAGGAGAAATATCTACTCCAGTGAAATCCTGGGTGCAGATGTTGAAATGAAAGGAGTACTGAAAAATGCTCTCCTTTTAGTCTACTTTTTGCATATTCTATCAGTTCTGCTTGATTTGCTGATGAAAACAAGTTCCTGCAATACACACTGTGGATAAGTACTTAAAAATGAATAAATATTGGGAAGAGGGATGTTGCCTCTGAACATCTAAGGAGAAATGAAAGTCAGCAAAGCAAATCTGTACTGTCAGAGGCCTTGATGATGAAACAAGAGTTCTTTTTAATAGATCACATTATCTTTAGAAGGGTAGTGGAACTTGGGAAACTATATTTTAACTGTGAATGTATTAATTTATGTGCATAAAGCAGTCACTTAAATGGGAATATCCAAGTATTTTTTGCCAAACCTAAGTGAATAAATACTTGTTTTTAATTAAGGGATTTGATCTCTATTCCATTCTGCCAAGCCTGCTGTGTATTTTAGGAAAAGGAGATAAGGACTCAAATGGTGTGGGAAAAGCAAAACCCCTGAGCACATGGAATATATTTTATTTAATTCTTTGGATATTGGATACTTCTGAAGATTTGTGTGGGAGAAATAGGAGAATGAATTCAGAATGTTCTACAAATCTCAAGAACCAGAGATAAAGACAAGCCAGGAGTGGAGCATAAGGATAATGCAGGCAGGAGGGATCAGGGCCAGATCAGAATTCAGCATTGTATTTTTTAGATAGGAATAAAAGCATCCAGAATATATTTCCTACCTTCAACATTTATGTATCCACAAACACCAGTTTAAATTTTTAGCAGTTGCTACATTCCTTTGAGTTTCCAAAGATTTTAATATTTTGGCTATGACTGACAAACTGCAGGTGATATTTGCAGCTCTGCCTATTTGGCCATTGCCCTGCCAGGGTTTAAATTGCAGTTCACCTAAATATTCACAATCTGCTAAGACTGAAGTGTGGCAGTCTTAAATGCAGTTTTTAAAGCTTTGAACTTGTAATCAATTAGACCTATAAAAGAAAAAGATTATGGAATTATTATAAAGTAGTGTGGAGCTCAAAAGTGAGTTTTACCGGGGTTTTTAGTTTTGGTTCAAGCAGAGATGATAATGATGAACTTCTTAAAGTTTAAAAATTCCTTTATAGAAAATGTACAGGCCCAAACTATAATGATTGAAATTAGTGCTTTGAAGGTCAGTAAATTAGGCCTATCTTCACAAGGGAAACTGAGATTTGATAAAGGCATTTCATCCCTAGATGATGCTATTTCAGCTATGAATTGTCATCAAAGTGCCTCAAAGTCATTTCTCCCTGGTCTTTTACATAATCAGAGGTGTGTAGTGGAACTTTCTCTTGTTTTTTATTTTGGGCTCACAGTTATCATGTTTCAGGTATTGAATGCTTATTCAGAAACTGACATTTCTGCCCAAAAGTCTCCGTGAACGCTTTCAGTTAAAGATTTGGCTTTTCCTTGAAAAATTTACCTCCTGATGGATTTTTCTCCCAGATCATGAGTCACAGCAGCTCTGTTACCTCTGGATAGTGACACTAGGCAGTGTTGCATGTTTTGTGTGGACTTCAACTACTTAGGCCACTGCAGTTGGAGTTGAAGGACTGTCATACCTAACAGGAGGAAAATGTTGATTCCATGAGTTTGAATAACAATTAGAAATTCTTGTATCTCACCTGCTCGCAGCAACTCCTGAGAAATGCAATTTGGGATTGGACCTAAATGCTTAGAATAGCTCAGGTTGAAAGGACTGAAGGCAAGGCAGCTCTGTGTGCATTAAAGGAACAAGACCACTAAAAGATGTTTTTTAGTGGCAGCTTCCCAGAAGGAAAACCTGTTTCTGCTGGTGTGTATGTAGCAAAACTGAGGGTCAACAAGTGGTTCAAGAAAAAAACAAAGGGAATTGGAACTGGAAGCAGGCTGCCAGAATGATGGATAGCTACTGGATTAGTCAGTACATGGAAACATTATTTGGCATTCATGTAGTCTTGAGCCTCAAAGAAGAACCACAATGTTCCCTTGGGAGATTATTTTAAGATCCCAAAGAATGTATGTGCCATTCCTTGGTATCGAGCAATTTCATCATGTGCTCATCCAGCCAGGGTTTTTTAATTTAGGAGCCAAGTACAGAGCATCCCCTGGATGCAAAGCTACTGCTGTTTGAAGGGGGGAGAAAAAGAAAAAAGTAGCTCGTTTCCATATCCACAGTAAGTTATTTTCCCTCAGGATCTATTTTGCAGCACACTGCAGCCTTTGGATTTGTCACTTATTTTATAGTCATGAGCTCTCTGCCACTAGAAAAGGGAATCGAGTTCACATTTGGCATAATGCCATTTAAAGGAAATTGTTTTAGCTGCTAAATAGAAATCTAATTCAAATTAATTGTAAAACTGTTTTCAAGGTTAACTTTCAAAGAGGCTTCTTGAGGCTTACTTTTAAAAAGTGGAGATTTTGCTGGTTTTGTTGTTTGAGAAGTAAATTGCTTGCATAATCAAACCAAAATGAGGTTTGAAGCGCAGCTGTACATAATGTTGGCATGTGGACATGAATATCCAGACATTTAATATGTGAAATGTCCCTTTCTTGTGCAATACACTTTCAATAAAGCATTATGGCTAAATTAATTATGCCAACAGTAGTCTGCTATTAGCATATCAAAACTACAGATTATTGTGGAGATGATGCAAAAATAAAGATTCCCTAAGAAACAGCCAGACAAGTTTGTCCATCTTCTTGCAGGAGTCTAATGAGATGTAGATGCAAACTTTAAATGTTCCTCTGAGCTGTGCATGTTGTAAGCATTGTTCTGCTTTAAATACACCTGATTCCCCCAAAAGGATTAGCAAAACCTTCAGTCCCCACAGAGTACACACTTCAGTTTTGGGAGTTTGCCTTTAAGTTAAAATTTGGCAAATGTACACACTGTTCCCTTTCCTTTCTCTGCTGTTTCTTCTGCAGATTTAATAACTGCCTGTGCCTTCTCCAGCAAGTGAGGGTTCCAAAGTGTGTGTTGATTCTCCAAGTGGCTGTATTTTAATTTTCTAGTGCTGTGAGTGCCAGTGGCTTGAGCAGAGGAATTTTTTTTTTTTTAGGTGGGCAGTGTACTCCTCAAATGCAATGTGCAATTGAGATGTGGATGATACAATTCCAGCACAACTGTGCTAATTTCCAGGTGCTGAATAAACTTCCCACTCTATATCTCAGTAGGTGAAGGCTCTCTATGCAGGACAGATACCCAGTGGAGACAGACTGTTCTAATTTTTGAAATCATGAAAGGCTTTTGACACTTGCTCTATTAATTTTCCACTAAGGACAGTGAGTCCTTAAAATAACTGTTTAGCTAACCTCTGTGTGGAAGGGCTCTGCTTGTCACTGCTAAAATTGGAAGCACTCATTGTACTAATGGATTTTGGCTCTTCTCTGCTGCTTCACCTTTATCTCTTAAGCATAGATGTTATTGTTTGAACACCGGTTTTCTGAGTAAAAAGATAAAATGTGCATTTTAAATTAATCCTTCTTATCTTCTTTGCTGTCCTTTTCCCTTACGATTTCCTCTTGGAAGCTCAGAAGTGCTGAATGACAGTGCAGTTGCTATTGTGAAGTCCTGGCAGCTGAACCACCACCACAGAGTCTTTGCCTGACTTTTCCAACATACCTGTCCCTAGGCTGGGGCATATTTTAATTTGATTTCCCTGAGTCTTCACGCTCAAGACAAAACTTTATTAACCCACCTCATAGAGTCTTGTGTTGTGAATTATGGAGAGGTGCATGGGCTCAAAGGTTTGTGCTGTCAGTGTATTACCAATTATTTCTGTGTCAAGTCTTTTATCCTTTTTTTTATATATTTTTCCATTCCACAAGTAGAAAAGCTCAGTGTGACTGCTCAGGGCTGTTTTGATGGACAGAGTTAATCATGTTGTGATTCAAGCCTTGCACCTGATACACAAAGCTTCAAAGATGTATTTACTTCCCAACCTCAAATCCTAAAATCCCAGCTGAAGTATTAACAGCAGACTTCAAAGAAGTTTCCTGACTACCTAGGAGGGGACAAAAATCAGTGCAGCTCTATACAAGGAAGTGAGCTGAATCTTGAAATAGTTACACATTTGCATGTAATTAATTTTCATCAGATTTAAGATCTCAAAGCTTTTGAAAAGCAAAAAGATGGCCTTTCAGAATTTTTTTATAAAATTCCTTATCTTCCATGTGTCTCTGTGAGGGGGAGAACAAGTGTTCTAGAACAATCTAAGTGTACTCTCTGAAAAACCTATATGAAACCACCCTAGCATGACATCATTCAGGGATTGCACTCAAGAAAAGATAGATAAAAATACAGGGTGTGAATCTTTAGTACTTGGATTAATGGTTATCTAAACTTTATTTTAACATCATCCATCTGGAATTGAAAAATTTCCCACGGTGTAGTAACTGATGAAAAAATCTGAAATGAAGTTAATGCCTACAGTTCCTGGTGCATGCTCTGAGACTGTCTCAAATAGTCTTAATGCCTTTTTTTTGTCCAAGATAGCCACTTTGAAGATGCTCTCACATTAATACTGGGTCTGACAAACTTTTTTTCCGTCCCTTTTTGATGAGCCTTTAGTGCAAACTGTAGTGGAAAAGTGTTGCAGTGGAAAAGTGTTGCTGTTTCTGTCTATGTTGAGGTCCCATTTTTTCTTTTCTGTTGTGTCACTCTGGAATTTGTCATCTGCACCTCATAGTACTTAGATAATCAACACGTGGCTGCTGCCTGATGGACTTGAAAGTGTTGGTATGAATCTTTTGGGATCTTCTGGGCCTATTTCTAGCAGCACTGCTAGGCTTTTACATGGTGCTTATGTATGCACCTGGGACATCTCTAGACATTGCATCCAGGATGCTCCCAGTTTCTGTGTGGATGGTGTTGTGATGACCCAGTGACTGAGGAATTTGCATTTCTCTTCTGGCATCCATGGTGTCTTTGACAGCACAACTCTCACCTCTGTGTGTTCAGAATAGAAAAAGATCTGAGGTGACCAGGACATTTAGCACTTGTTGAAACTCATGAAGACCTTTCCATGAATTTCAGTGGAGGTGATGCTAAAATCAAATGGATGCCTGTACATGATTTACTGATAGATCCTCTGTGATTTCAAGAGGATCAGTGCTATAAAACAGGACTTGCCAAGCTGTCTTTGACTGGATTGCCACTGATAAAAATGTCTCATCTGAAATTGCTACAGTACCTGGAAGGGGCAAAGGCTCATGACTGACTTCTGCAGGCACTGGCAGGGACCCAGAGAGGTCCCTGTGTAGAGGGAGCAGTGCTGGGATAAGCTGGACCCTGTGGAGTACAGGTGCCTTGGCCATGGATTGCTCTCAGGAAGTGGGGAGTTGGAAAAGCAGGTTCCTTGAGCGAGCTCCCCCTCTGGCTGCTGTGAGGTGCTTGTCATCAAATCCTGCACTCTGTGACCAGAACCAATGCATGAACAGCAATTTAGCTGGGCTTTGAGGATGTTGACTGCTTTAGGTGTGGAATGAGCCCTCGGTGTCCAACATGAATTAGAGTGTGTTTCAGCAGTGCTAGGCAGTCCCTTATATAGTATTTACAAAGCCTGCAGCTTCTGTGATGCTCTCCACTGTTGACCCCTCCTTTTAATTGTGCTTTCCCAGCTCTTCTGTGATAAACAAGAGCTGAATATCCACTGTTCTTCCTGGAGTAGAAATCATCTGAGAAGGTTGCAAGCCAACTGCCTAAATCTGTGAGCAGAAGAAAAAGTACTATTGGCATTGAGTAAAGAACTGTTTGACTTTTCTTGTGCAGAAAACGTTTTCAGAAATTCTTTGTTAGAAAGGCAAACAGAAATGGCCCCATTACGGTGCTATTCATTCTGAAAATCTCTGCTGTGACCTTGATGCACCAGGAAGAGCAGCTATTTTAGAGTGCCTTGCCCACACAACTAAAGCTAATGGAAAGATGGCTTTCTTTAGAATAGAATTGCTCCTGCCTGCAGTTCACATGGTTGATGGAGTGGATGTCGTGTTTTGACTGCAAGTCACAATAGGTTTCAACTGGAAACAAACCCAGCCTCCATGATTTTGTCATGATAGGAAATAAATTTTAATTTTCTATAAATTTTAATTCTCCAGATGTATATATTAAGATGCTAAGAGTTGCAATTGAGCTACTATTTGATTCTTGAAGTTTAAAATACCAATTAAGAGGTATATGCCCTTGCCCCTTGGGTGGCTATACATGTCTGTAGAGTGTGCTTTTTAGTTTTCTTACTTTGAGATTATTTTCAAAAAGATTTAGGAAATGTCTTTTTGCCAGTACATAAAGGTGTCATACAGTTATTAAATCTAAATATCAAGATGCAGTGTGGGCTGATGGCTGGCTGGGGAACCAGGAGCTGCAGGCTCTGGGCATTCCTTGTCAGCCAGGCCCTGTCCCACTGCCTCTGAGGACATCAGGTCCCTCTGGGTTCAGGCCAAGGTCAGCTGGGATATCAGTCTGTGGATCAGCATTTGGATCAAGGGGCTCCACAGCCAGGAATGGGCATGGCTGTGTAACACAGCTGAGACAGACCCCAGGCAGGGGGTGAGGGTGAGAGCCTCAGCTTGGAAGGGAGCTGAGGGCAGGAAGGGGGGAACCCCTCCCCAGGATATCTTTGCAGAGCTATTGAGGCAGCTCCAGCTTCAATCACAGAGCTGATCAGCCTCTGGGAGTTTAGGGGGGAGGGAGATGCTCTAGGTCCTGACATCAGGGACCTGAGTAAATAGGCAGAAAATACGAAACAAGAAGTTCTCTTGGATTCCTTTGTGTTTGCTCCTTGCACCCTGTGCAGAGCAGTAATTATGCCAGTGGTACAGGCACTTGGGCTGCAGAACTTTGCTTTGCTGGCATTTACTGTACACTAATAATTGTTTTAGTTGCACTAATGAGCTGCTTAGTTCATTAGTGCAGATAAATGAGTTAATTAGCTACCCAGTTGATGGCAGCAACTCACATGGCCTGGGCAGCACGCTGACTTCCAGGATGGCAATCCGGTTTGCTTCAGGGATTGTCACAGTCAGAGAGGCTGGAGGGGAGCTCAGAGTGGCAGTGGCTCCTAACTGACAGCTGTAGGTATGAGCAGGGTGAGAGGAGTAGGATGGGTTGGAATTAGCACATCTGACTGGTGATACAGGTGTTGGATAGGCTGAATGGCCCCTTTCAGTGGGACTGTGCTGGAGCCAGGAAGGAAGCTGGAGCCTGACTGCTTTATATCTACACTTCCCACCATGTTAAGGCTATTTTGTGTTTGTAGACCACACAATTGTTTGACAAGAGTGTTCTCAGGCAGCACATCTCAAAGTACACCACTTTATAAATAAAGGTGCCATGTGGTTTGTCAGGAAGGGCTCCGCCGCCTCTCACACGTGCTGAGTCAGAAGGGTATTGCATGCAGCCCTGGGCACGTGGCAGGAGAAGCATCTGCTTTGTTACACGAAGCTGTGTGAAATGTAAGTAAATCACTTGGGTTTGTATTGCTGGAATACCCATTGGCCCTGTCTGTGCATTGGAGCTGCACTCTGCCAGGCACTGCACAAATGGAACACAATCCCACACCCAAGCACCCAAAAGTCTCTCCATGCTGGATGGGAAAATGTACCCATATGAAAATCTGTGTGTAAAGAGCTCCTTGCATTACTGCACTGGGATCAGCTCAGAGTGCTACAAAATGTTCAAATATTCTCATCTGCTGCAAACCTGGCCTAACTCAATTAAAAGCAAAGCTATCACAGCAAGGTTGAGCTCATTAAACTCAATGCTTTATTCTACTGTCCAGCCTCCTCTATGTTGCAGCCAGCAAGTCTGCAAAAAATATTTTGAGACTCAGTCTTTCCTTAGTAAGCCTTAAGGAAGCAGCACAGTTGTTTTAGATGTTATTTATTAAATATGGCTTAATTAAAAACTGGTTTAGCTGAGTTTGGAGCCTGAAACAATTCCCTTTAATTCCTTTGAGAATATTTTATTCAACTTTATTAGCAATTAAATCTAGCCCTTAACCCTTTGGAGACTGCCAATGAATTGCATATTTAGTGAAAGCAGCTTAGTATTCATTGGTCAGCTGTCTGGAGACTGCAAATGTTCCAAGGATTAAATAGATACCTTTTTTTTTGCTACTGGGCAAAGTTGTCTGCCAAGTTTTCACCAGATGCCTGTTAAGCTGGGATTTATAAACAGTTCTGATGTAGGGATCAGGGCAGTCTGAGTGACTCAGCTGCTCCTCTTAGCTCTCATTTGAGCTGAGATGCATGCTGTAAGCAAATTAAAGTATTATTTGATAGTCTTCCCTGAAAATAGTGAGGCTCAAATCCGTTCTTGTAGCTGACAAGAGGCACATCTCAAAGGAGCTGTGTAGTTGGCATTACCTGACTTTTTTTGGGAATCCTCAGAGAAGCCAAGGGCCAAATAGTCATGAAGGATTAATTGCCTTTGTGGTACCAGCAGTGCCCAGCTCAGGCTGCAGTGCATTTCCAGCAGCAGATGGGAGAGGTGGCGTTCCTGTTCTGGGCACTTGGGGTGACAGTAATGGGGTGAACATTCCCTTTGGAGCAGTCAGGCTCCAGGGGTGTTTACTTTGCTAATGGCTGCAGACTGAGAACACCCTGCAAGTAGCACCAGCCCAGCTGAAATTTAGCGAGAGAAAGAGAAGCCTAAATAATTCTGAGACAGAGAAGCCCAAATAATTCCTGCTCTTAAGGTTTGCCACCCTGAGGCTGAGCATGTAGCAGCTGTTAACTACAGTTACAAACCGAGGGGAGCAGGGAAATTTAGGAGGTGTTCAGGTTCCTTTCCGGCCCATTTCTCCTGTCAGGACAGCAAATGGGCAGGTGTGCATGGGGTATGGAAGGTAAGGATGGGAGGATTCCTGTGTCCTGTTCTTCCTTTTCAGCATTCAGAATGCCTGGAATTCACGAGATGTTAAATTGTAGTGGCAAAGACAAGAGCCTTCTGTGACTGTGTGCTCTTTTTTACTACTGGTGTGGATGAGGGTCCTAGAGAACTATTGCTCATGGGAAGTAATCCAGAGCTGAAGCAAAGTCAAGGAAATCTTCCCCCAACCTTCCTGCCAGTCATAGCTGCCCAAAAAGAGAAATTTAAGTTGGTAGAGGAAATATTGCTCCTGTGTGGCTCCACAAATGTTTATGGTCTTATTTTAGAAACGGAGTCCCTCCCAGCAGCCAGAGTTCTTATTGTCTGCAAATATAAACACCAAAGTTACTGTGTGTGATTGAGGCACCAGATTTTCTTGTGTTATCATGCAAGTGAAATAAAACCAGGGCTTCCAAGACTATGCTTCCTTTCTTTGAGGACTGTTATTTTTTTATTGGCCTTGATAGTCCAGGGAGCTCACTGCTAGAGACTTCTTCCCACAAACATTTGTGTGCTTGTTGCAAATTCATTCTGGTGTGTTTTGTCTCCTTTACTGCTCTTCCACTAAGTTGTCTGTATTTTAAATATTAATAGCTACTTCCTTCAGAGCTATGTCTCTGCATGTGACCATTGTGGAGATGTTAATTCTTGACAAATAACAAGATACAACAATAGCTATATGAGAAAGGAAATCCTTTTGATAAGAGAGAGCTGAGGTGTGACTGCTAACCAGCAACATATGAGACTGAGCGTGTTTGTAGCACAGTCTGGCCCTTTATTTCATCTTGGGCAATTTAATTCACTTCATTTCTTTTTGCTCCTTGCAAGTGTGGGAATAATGCCCAATCATGTGGTAACTTGTGAAATCCTATAAGGTTCTCAAGCTGTGTTGTAACATAGTATTGAAGTAGAACTTATATAATCAGAACAGTGTTATTACTCCTATTATTAACTATTTTTGCATTTTGTCTAAACTGAATGAAAGCCAATTTAGTCTTGCTGCATGTGAGCCTTTCACAGTTCATACTCATATATAATGGATAATTCATATATTAAAGAAACAACTTTTATTACCATGCTAAGTGCAAGCAAAGATTAGGGGAGAACAAAGATACATATTTTACAACCTATTAATTCTGGGCCATTTTAGAGAGAGCAAAATACTGAGTGGATTACTTAGGCTAATATCCGTTCTGCAGGCTGCTCAAGGTCATATATAATGGATGATGGACCTTTCTGTGTACAATATGCATTATGCATAGTTTTTGGACAAGTTGTAATCAAGTCTAGGAATTATGCCAATTTATTACTGGAGAAATTTATGGCATTTAGCACTTATGTAGCATTTTGCACTTTTCAAGGGGAATTATAACTAATTAACCCTTGCATGTCTGCAGAGTACAGCTGTCACAGGTGTGAAGTGTAGCTACAAGAAGTCATTTTTGAAAGTTAATACCAAAATCAGAATTAAACTTCAAATTGTTTACCATTTGTCATGTGATCTGTTTAATAGGCCTTCCTTTGTCTCCAAAAAGGAGCTCCTAAAATAAGGAGTGGGTTAGTAGAATCCAAGAGTATTCTAGCTTATTGGAGGGCTTGACTCCCTGGATATTAATTAATATGATGCTACACCAGTCATATTAATTAGGTGAGCAAGTAAACTTTAAATGTGTGTATCCTGTCATTGGGTGTTAGACTGAGAACACCCACAAGGACCCACAGCTGCCAGGGGAGTGGGGGTTATTTTTTTTATACATTTACCCCTTTTGATTGACTTGTGGACTCCAAACACGAGACCATGAACTGCAGGTGACAGAGTGAAAAGCTGGAGGCTGCACAATGTGTAACAGAAAGGAGGGATGAAAGAGGTAGAGAAAGATTCTTGGCTAAAAAAGTTATTATGAGTCATTGCCTGGGCTTGCCAAAATCTTCTGACAGTTTTCTGTTTGCTAATTACCTACGACTGTAGGAATGCATTTCTTATAAAGCCAGTTTCTCTTCTCTTTCCTGGGAAAATAACAATTATGGACATGCTGAACAAACTTGTAGTGCGGTACTAGAGAAGGGAGAAAGAAGAGCTTTAGATGAAGGTCCTTGATGCTCTATTTTTTTGTGCCCAGCACCAGCAGCTCTGCCTTTTTAAAGGAGTGCATAGAATGTTCTGAAAACCCTCTGGAGCTTGTTGCTTAGCTCATTTCTCCAAAATGCCCTACTGTAGGCTCAAGGCTGGCATGGCTGTAAAAATCTGACTTTTTCCTCTTTGTATGATTGCACTTTGCAGTGGCATTGCATTCTCTGTCACCTTCTATTTCTACTTGTTTGTAAATGCTGGTGTTGTATCATTTGTGGCTACTCTGATTCTTCTTTTCATCTGTGAAATCGTGTGAGAAAAGAGCTTTTAGGGAAGACTCTCAAAGTCTTTATTTCACTTCTAAGTCAATGTATCTTGGGAAAATGGAGGCAGCACAAACCAACTATATTGGGATCTATTTCAGTGTTTTATTGAGACAGGCACTAGTTCACTCTGGGAGGACATTGGATGAATGGCTTTTCTTTATAAACGCTATTCATTCTGGTCAACATGGCTGTGGCTATTCCTATTCCCATTCAAGTCTAATTCCTGTTTTATTACAGATTAGATTTTAGAGTGAATTGTATGGGCAGAATAAACCAAATTGTAATGAAAGCTAAAAGGCTTAGGTTCTGATGAGCATTTGAGGTCACTCTAACCTGAGGTACTGATTTCAAGCTTGAACAATGAGAGAATGACAGGGTAATGTTACTGTGAGAGCATAATTCATCTGGATATCTTTCAGTTCCCTGCCCTATTAGGCCTATTAAGAATCTGGAACACTCTGAAGAGGCATTAAAAACTGTTGATGAGAGAAGTTCCCATCAAAGTCCATTAGCATAAGTGAGTGGTCAGAGTAGCTGGGCCTGACATATTTCATATTCTTTTGCTACAAGAGTAAGTCTGAATTTCTGAAGAGCTTTCAGGCTCAATGTTATTCAAGATGATCTCACATGGCATTTAGCATTCCCGTTGCTTTTCAGGCACTTGTGTGAGGAGCAGGCATTCTGAGAACAGTAGATAAAAGGAAGGTGGGAGAGGAAAAAGACCTGAAGCATGGCTTCGAGGGAAGACAGATTCCTGGATGATCAGCTTAGCATACAAAAGGACCTCCAAATGGTCACTAGATATTCTACAGAAAAGAAAGAAAAGCTCCCTTTCTGCTGTCAGAACTAGTAATAGATCCTTGTGTATTGAAATGCCACATAGATGCAGGAAACATCAGAACTTTGTGGTTTAATAAATCTGATATTAGGCGTGCCTAATAGCAGTTCAAAGCAGGCTGAGCTACACAGGTCACTGTGAAAAAATCTGTAGCTTTTTAAAGAAAAAAATACAAATTAGACTAACCAATCATATTATCCCCCATTCTTGCCTGCAATATAACCCACCTCGACCAATTCAGCTTTGTTTATAAATGTCTGTGTCTGCAAAAGGTTACAAGAATGCAGTGTTCTGGCTCAGCCTGCCCATGGCAAGCAGCCTGGATGCTCCACCTGCCAAGGTAGGAGCAGCACCATCAGTGGGTGTGTGGCTGGGCTTCCCAAAAGGGCTCAGAGCACATTGATCCCAACCTGCTTTTCTGGAAGAGAGGCACCCTCCACTCAGAATGACCAGGAGATTTCTAAAATAAAGGCTAGAAAAAAGTGTTTAAACAAAAACATAAAAACTTGCAACAGTGGGGAGAAGACCCTGAGCTAGAAGACCCTGAGCTAGATTTGGCACTGCCAGGAGCTTTCCTGTGGCATCAAAGACCTTCCCACCTGTCCCTGGTCGAGCATCCTCTGGTGGGCACCAGGAGTAGCTTCCAACAAGGTAGGGCCCTGTCAGTTCAGGGTGTGGCAAGTAGGGATTCCTCCCCCCATTCCCGTGGGTGTTTGCACTTTGGGATGTGTTCAAATCCTGCATTGTGGTGTTCTGATATCAGCAGTGAAAACATAGCCACTGGAATGTGGAAATCAGGAAAAGTATTTTAGAATAATTTAGTGTTTTAAAGCAAATTTAAGTTGAATTGTAGCTGCTTGCTCTCATTTTTGAGGTGGGTAGGATGTTAAATCAGATGTTGAATAGTTTATTTAGCTCCATTTTCAAATAAAAGCTCAGTGAGCAAAGCAGATGATTTCTCCATGCAGACTAGGCAGTTAAATACCTGGCTGTGTTTTCCTTTGGGTATTTTGGCACTGGCTGTTCAGGAAGATGTGGACCCTCCTAGGGGATTCTGAGCTGAGGGTCAGATCTTGGGAAAATCTTGGTCAAAGCACAAGCACAGGGCATGTGCTGATGCGGTCCGGTGCTTACTTAATCCCACTTAGCTACAAATTGGCAGATCACTATTTTGAGCTGGTTTAAAGTAATTTCAGCAGGTTTTGTGCTTATTTAAATCACATGAACAAGTTCTAGAGGAAAACAGTCTCTTTAAATAGCATATAAATGGATTATGAAATCAATTTGTTACTTTTTGTGAGAGTTTAGGAGTATCTAATGGAAAGAAACATTAACATTTTAACTGTGTTTTTAAACTGTTTATACTCTAAGCAAATGTTAAATGTTTACTTGCAATTATGTATTAAAATTATTTGCTTAAGGAGGAGAAAGGTTAAATCACTGCTATATCAGAATATGTTACTTATTCATGTCAGTGTGTTATAAATGAAATGTCAATTTCATCGGATTAATAATTTGCGCGAGCCAAATTATTAATATAAAAACAAATAAAATTTATTTTTATCAAATTGACAATTTTAATAAGCCACTATAAAGGAAAACAGGGCCAAGCCTAGGTTCTTGACTCTGGGTGACACATACACAGCTCTGACCACCAGCAGTTCAGAGAGGTAAGTGCACACCTTTGAGATGTTTGAGTCCAGTTTTTATACTGTTTTTCTTGCTCCTGGCTAGGAAATCTTTTGTCCTTTTCACTTCTGATGATCCTCTGGCCCAGTGCTCAGTGGTCCTTTTAGATGTTGATATGTCCAAGGATTCTCTTTGTGCTCTGGTTGATGGTTTCCAGTAACTCATCTCAATATATGATGATCTTTCCAGGAATCCTTATATGATTACAATGAGGTATCTTGAGCAATAGGTCCACTCATCAGCAGTGTCCAAGGAGTAGCAGATCCCATCTCTTACTTCTTTCAGATGGAAAAAGATTCTTGTTGGGTAAGATGAAATCATAGGAGGTTGATGGGTCTGAGGTCATCTCCCCTGAGCTTGCCTGCACTTCTTATGTTAATTAGTACCTTCCTTGAGCAAGATGTCATGAGACTTGCCAAGGTGTACTCTGAACACAACTAAATTTAAACATATATACAATTTACAAGATATAGTTCACATTTTAGATTCCACATTAATAACTTATTCCATTTATAGCATTTTAATTTCTTATGAATTTTGACCTATCTATAACAAGTGTAAACATGCAAAGTAGGGAGTAAAACTGTCCTTGATAGCTGACAGCAGAACAGGATCATCTGTAATGCTCACACTTCTTTGCCAGTTGGTCATATTCTTATAAATGTCATTAAACAGAAACAGTATTTTCTGTGGATTAGCCACTGTCTAATGTCTCGCTATTCCATGGATCCTTGAGAGGTATATCCTGCATTTTTAAAGGGATGTCATAAAAACAACAAAAAAGCAGTATCAGTTACCAAATGTTGTTCTAAACTAGGATGGTCATTAATATAGATGATTTTTCTTTCTATGTTAACCTAAATCTCTGAACTTACACGTTATCACAGAAATTGTCCCTTCAATGATTCTATATCTTTTAGTGTGTGTTCTTCCAAATGTAATAAATGAGTAAAAGATGAGCTGGAACTTGCCTTTATCTCATCCTTTGTCACTGTTTCCCCTTGCATCCAACAAAGGATGTGGAGATTCTCCTTTAGTGTTGCTCTGTTGCTTTGTATCAGTCCATATCACTTGGTTGGATCGTTGTTTACTCCTAAGTGGCAAATTAATGGTGAAAGATCTAACTCATTACAGGAGGAGGACTTGTGGGAAATGCTTTCCTCTCTATGAAATTCTGAAGGCTGTACATGCAGGTATTTCCTGGACATACTTTTCCCATACATCTTTGCTCTTGCTATCTTAAAATCCTGCAAATTGTGGAAACTGTTGTCCTGAAGCTGATCCTTTTGCATGAGTTCTGTCTCTACAAACACCATTTTTTGTACTTTCCAAAATACATGTGTCAAGAGTTTGTCATGGGAAGCCACTTGGTGTACAGCCTGATTAAACAGTTAAAGAAATCTGTACTGTTAATGGAAACAAGCTCTGGTTATCCATCTTTTCATTCTCACTTCACACTTCTCCTATGTAAGACATGTCTGCTGTCAGTCAACTGGCACTTACAAGTTATCCACAGCAGACTTTTGTATAAGCTTCTGGCTTTATTGTCCTTAAGGAAGCTTTCAGGTGAAAGTGATTTACGGAAAACACCAAGGCTGGACCTGGAGTAAAGCAAATGTGTTGTAAGTGCAACCTGAAAATAATCTATCTTAGAATTACCCTACAAAGACTTTGATGATTTGACAATAAGCTTGACTGAAATGCAGGTGCCATTGCTAGGAGCTTTATTTCTGAAATACACTAGTAATAATTCCTTTTATATTTTAGGAGTATACTGTAATTAGTAAGGATCTCTTTCTTTTACTCTGATCTATTTTGCTTGACTAGTTATAGCTGTAATGCAATCCTTGATGAATATTCATATGTGTGACTCCTCATAAAGTTCTCTTAAAATCGATACTAAAAGGCTGAAATTGTTTGAGAGGTGGCAATTACTGACTGCAAGGAAATTATTCTCTACTGAACACTTGCAACAAGAATCCCTGCCAAAATGCTGCTGATGGAAAGGGTATTAAATAGTGAGTGTAAATCACAAGGCTATTATGGTGGTTTATATAAAATAGTTCACTAATGGATCACAAACCATGGCAGTTACATTTATAACAAGCAGATTCCTGTATTTAGACAAATAATAGGGTGCTTTATTGCATGAGGGTTTGAAGAGCACTATATTCCTTTATTACTGGGTTATTTAACAGTTACTAGGAAGCCTGTGAATTGTCTTCATTGGGTGAATACTCCCTTGCTTTGGACAGTATATTTGACTGGGTTGGTAAATCAGGCACATTGTTGAGGCTGAACTCTTGAGGGTCTGATGCAGCAGTGTCAGCTGGATGTATTTTATGAGTGTACCAGAGCTGTTTGGGCACAGCCAGCCAGAGTGGTTTAGAGGGCCTATGGGGCAGAGCTTCCAAATGCAGCCTCCCATTTATCTGTGGGCATCCAAGCAGTTGCTGTGGGCTGTGGTGGGTTAAACTGGTACAAAAGAACATGAAGTTTTCTCTTCCTCGCTGATGTGAGGATGGGCACGTCGAGGTGTGGAGATGCTGCACAGTTTCCTTTAGAGCTTCTGGCAGCATTCCACATGCACTTTGCTTTGTAGCCTCTCTTTGTTCCATGTGAGATTTAGCTGTGTCAGAATGGTTGGCTTTAATATTACAAATGGAGGTGGAATGTGAGTGTATTTTGCAGGAATTTGTGTTTTATCCACAGAGTTACACACCTGAAATATGAAACCGTTTTTTTGATGCAAATGTGTGACCCAGGTAAAGGAAGCAGAGCTAATCAAGAATGAACAGTAATGCCATGGGGAATGAAATTGCTATATTGCATTTGGGATCCCAGTGTATCTGGAGAAGTTCATTTGTATGCCATGGCACAGACAAAGAACCCCTTCTTTGCCCCTGTGTCAAACTTAGCTAGCCCTTGAGAGGCTTCATGGATTAAATACTGCAGTAGAACAAATCCATGGAGTGCAGGATGGTCTCTATGCATTTAGCACACCCATTTCTGAAAGTTTGCCTTCAGGAAAGGCACAGAAATGTGTGTTTATTGCAAACAACCAAACACCTCAGATCAGGGAGTTAGAAAGAAAACATGTCCAAGGACATAAGAGACAGCAGCTCCATTAGCCCCACAATGTCTTCAGTAGATATGGTTTCCTTTGATAATGTCATTATTTTTCATGCACAGCTGATCTTGCATCATTTGGCATTAAGGGACACATAACAGCCCTTTAAATATTAAAGAGTATTTTCATAAACTGAAACCTGTTAGTGATATTATATATTATGCATAAAGTAACCTTTCCTTTTTCATTCTCTACCTCTAAAGATGTGTTGTACATGTTTCCCCCTCGAATTTGAGATGATGGGGTTTTTTTCTGAGTAGCTGTAGATATAAAATACCTAGCAGCAAGATGGCTTTTAACTCATTTTTATAGCACTGCAAGGCAGTATCTTCCTAATAGCCTTTTCTCAGACACAGAAATGCTGCCATTAGAGGAGAGCTGTGTCTGTCTCTCTTAGAAAGGAGGTTCTCTTTCATAGGGGTTAAGACTCTTCATTAGAGTACATAACTTTATATTCAAGCAAAAATGAAGTTCTGATTTCTAAGCTATGAGATGTTTTAAAGAAAAACTTCATGCAGAAAAGTCTCTTGAAGCTAAAGTGTTAGAAGCAGTATGGGCCAAATCCAAATAGCTGTTACATGTAGTAGGTGCTACCCAAGCACAAATCTTCCACTTTTGTCAAAATGTCAAATAACTCCAAATACACTTCTTGGTTATCTTAACAGGCAGCCTCTCACTCAGACTTCAACTTGCTTGGAGAAACAAAAATACCTTTATTTGGGAATACAGGCAAAACTTTGCAAGTGAACAGCTGTGCATTGCTAAGATGAAAACACAACCTCCTGGTGACTTGCAGAGGAGCCTGAGAAGTGATAGGTGCAGGCCCCAGAGAAGAGGTGGCTGTGGCAAAGGGTTAATTGCTGCCTCCTGACACCCAGGAAGGGAGTAAAAGAACAACTGATGAGTAGTTCTGTTTCATTTGGGAAGTGGTGGCTCCTGGTTTCCTAAACTAACAGCCTCATAAGCTGCTCTCAGCTGTGATTTATCTACTGGTCTGTGCTGCAGTCTAGCTGGCTGCTTCTTTAATGGCAGAAATGAGTTTTAAGAGGTTGGCAAAAGCAGCTGTAATTGGGCTTGAGGATTTAAGTGTTGCAGAGAGGAAAATAAGTGTTCCTTCTGTTGGAGAGGGATAATGTTGCAAATAGTTTGGTTTAGAAAATGAAGAAAAATTTCAGTGAGATGTCTTGTTTGCCAGGAGGAATGTTTATATGTTGTGATGCAAACAGCATTTTTAGCTAAATGTAATTAGGGATGTGTACATGCACATGACATACCTTTAGCACTTATTTTATCCATATAAAGGGAAAAAGCCTACCAATTCCTTTTCTCATACCTCAGAAAACTCCATACCCAATGTTCTTGTAAAATACCTAACAACACAGTATGCTGAGAAAATGCTATCCCAAAATGCTAGATCTTACAAAAGATGTGTGCCTGATAACAGCAGATTTAAAAAAAAAAAAGGTTCAGCCACCAGCAGTGTCTAGTTTTGTTTGAAATGCCTTTTTTTTTAATGGAGGAATAAACTGTATTTGTCAGATAATTACACTTTTATCTTTGGTGGAACTGGATGGTCTTTAAGGTCCCTTCCAAGCCATTTTATCAATCAGAAACACACAAAAGTAGATGAGAGTACAGAATACTCTGCTTTGCCAGAAACAAACCGTGGGTCACACTGGAAATCTGCTGCCCAGGCCACTCGGTGCCTGCAGGCCAGTGTTTCCTGAAGCTCCTCCAATTCTATGCCCACCCTCCCAGAGAGACAAAATGTGAATAGCAGATGTGAGTAAGATGTTGCTCAGGCTGGTGCAGCACTGAAGAGCAGTGATCCACCTACCATGTGAGAATGGAAGATTTTAAAGCTCTTCCTGTTGAAATCTCTCAAGATCCATTATATTCCAAAACAGTTAGGAAGGAAATCAAGGAGACTGGCGCCCCTGTGGCATATTGGAAGTCAGCCATTTCCTAGCAGTGAGTGATGGGATGGATGTTGGAGCACTGCTGGATTATCCTGCTGGGGATCTGAGCAATTTCTGTGGTCTTGGATCTTTGCAGTTTGGTTTGAACTTGCTGGGTGACTCCAAAGATTTTCCGTGCTCCCACATAACAGCTGGAATTATTCCCCTGTATTAACAATCTGGTATTAAAACACTTCTATCACAAAGTGAAATGGTCTTACACAGTGAGCTTCCCCAGTATAGGAAGGCCATGAAAAATTAAGTAGGGAGGTTCTCTCTGGTGTAGAGACTTTACCTGCAGAAGAGACAAGGCCACAGAGCTGATCCTGAGGGTGTGGAACCTGGGGATTGAGTTCCTCACCTTCCCACTTCACGTACATGAAAGGCCTGACTATTTCCACTAAATGATTTGAGGGAAACAGTTTTCTACCAGGGAAGCAAACTGGTACCAAACCAATGCTTGTGTCTCTGCTGCCAAAACTTACTGTGGTTTTATATTTTTCTACAATAAAGCTGGCAATTTTTAGCAATATTCTATGGTGCAATTAGATATTCATTACAGCTTGCAAGATCTTTATCAGGTAATAGCCATGTCAAATTTTAGGTGAGGAACAGGTTTTCACTGCTGAACAGTGGTAGAGGAAGGCAAGGAGCTCTGACATGGCTGTTTCAGCCTGTGGAGCCTACCTTTGTGAGACTGGAGTCATATGGCAGCATTTTGCATCTCCTGAAAAAAATAGATTCCAGTCAGTAATTTGTATGTGAAAAGGCCCATGTTAAGGGGCTCTTGAGTTCCTGTGTCCCATTTGTCTGTGAAAATCACCTTTTCTGAACTGATCCTGAAAAGAAATCAGTACCAGCAGCTCAATGGAAAGCAGTGTAGTGCCAAGGAGGATCAGTGTTCTGTGGGATCAGGCACTTGGATTTGAAGCAAGACTGACACTGCTCTGGCTCTGTAGTGATGAGCTCAGATTATTGAACTTGTGGTGACTTTGTTTGAAATGTCAAGCTGAAGTCACATTGCTGTTTCCCTTCTATTTTAGGTGGTGTTTCTGAACTAGTCTGCAAGGCAGCTAGGCTTTAATTTAAATCCTTCTTCAATAATAGCTCCTGTTGTGCTGGCTTTGAGATGGTATCAATGACCAGAATTTTATTGACAGACTTGGGGCTAGTATATATTAAACACTACTCACTGATTGATATTTATATAATGCTGCTCACACTGCTACACTGCTCTGTTGATTCTTGCTATTGTATCATATCTAAAGCATCTATTTGTGGTTTTTTTATCAGTGTTGTGAGGCATAGAGGAGAACATAAAAACACTACTTGATTAGGTTTCTTGGAAATGTGGACTTGGGTCTCAGCTTATCTAAGACTTCTTTTAAGATCGTGGCCTATTAGGGCAGTGATAACCTTGCTCTGAGCACACTTCCTTTATGTCACTGAAATGGTAACAAACAGTCCAAACTGCTAAAAATGTGTGTGTGCAAATCACTTAACATATTCTTGGCACTGTAAAAGCAAATAATGTCTATTATTCTTTGTTTTCTTAAATAAAAAGATAACTTTAATTGGCATCTACATTCAGATTTATTTTATAAGCAATCTGCTTGTAGATGATCTGAGATTTCATTGTGGTAACACTGGTGGGGGAATGTTAATTCAAATGAGCACCTGTGCCAGGTGATAGCTGCAAATCTCATTATGTAGAGAAGTCAAGAGGTGTTTTTTATTATAGCCTGTGATGTTCACTCAGCTTTGTTTTGCTTGTAGTCCTTTAGCTGCTGGCTGCTCTGAAACATGAGGTCTCCTTACAATAATTGCTTTTCCTTATTTGAAATTATGTTGTGACCTTTTATGTGTTTACAAGACTACTGGGAAAATGAATGTTGAAACCTAAATTCATCATCAGCTGTTTCATCAAAACTGTTCCATAATCTCAGAAAAAAGGTAATTGCAAGATAATTTATTTGCTTTCAGAGGGCCTTTATGAACTTGCACCAAAGCCCATGAATTGACTTCAACCCAAGTATGATTGGACCCTTTGTTTGACCTACCAGTCCTTTCCTTGCCACTTTTCCTGGAACAAGAGGACTTTGGGCATTGTGGAGCTGAGTATCTGATACAAAATGTGACCAAGGCAACCAGCACTTTGTTGGTGATCTTGCAGTCCTATGGAATAGCCAGACAGTGGCTGTTTCTCCCTCTTCTCCTCCTCCTGGCTGTGTTTCACTGATAAATATCAAGATGTAGCCCATGGTGGCCTCATAAAAGGCATTTTTTTTCTCCCCCATTTAACATCCTCCCTTCCTCTGACAATGTCTCTGTGCTTCTAACAATGTCTCCTGGTTGGGAGGTTGGTAAATGTTGTTTCTGATTGCTCAGCAGGCATCCTGTTAGAGCAGAGTGCTTCCCAGACAGCCAAGTGCTGCAGTTTGTGCTTCCCCTTGCCACACAGTGACAGGGCCAGCAGCACAGCCATTCCTGAAGCTGCATTTTGAGCTTTGTAGCTCTCACCTCAAACCCTAGAAAACTGTTAGTTCCTGGTGAATGGTGCTCTATTTTTTTTTTTTCAAGAGAATGCACTAATCTTGGAAAATGCTTTGTAGATATTAATAAGAGTGTAAGAGTTTGGATAGGCCATAATTTTTAGTTTGTTTGGTTCAATTTGGATTATGGAGTACACTGTCCTTTGGTAGACTGACACTGGACGTTGGGCTGAGGCAGCTCATAGATTGTAGGAGACTGAATCCTTTCTTCCATTAGACATGTTAGTGGTGACCAGAGTTTTATTCAGATGAGCAATATTAAGAACTGAACTAGATTTAGACCAGCTTCTCTGAAATTAACTGGGACTTGGGGTTTTTTCCCCCCATTAAGAACTGAATTCATTCTGAGAGATGTGGCTCAAAGAACTACATCACAAGAAAATGGCTGCAAGTTCTAGAAACGTAGTTGAAAGCAAATGTTTTCAGCTATGTAAATGATGTTCTATTGCTTTGTGACTAATGTTTTGTCAGTTGTGGAATTCTACCCTTTACAACTGCAGGTTCTGTAAAATAGCCAGAATGGTAATGAAAGTCTGATGGTTTAGGAGAGGGTATTATAAGAATATTTCTGAAATGAGCTTAGAGAGAAGCGTTAGTGGGCAAGGCATAAAGTTTCAAATGAGCTGCTTCAAGGTAAGGTATACCATCAAAATCTTTTTGGATTAATTTAGGAGTATCAAGAGATAAAACAGCAACTGGGAAATCTAAAAACTGAAAATATGTCAAATTTCCTATGCAAGAAATTCAACACAAATTTTCTCCTTAACTTTTTGTCATCTGAAAGTGTTATAAGCTCTTTTCTGTAAATGTTTAATGGAAATTAAATACACCCACTGGTGTGTAGACCCTTAATTTTCAGGGTACTTAAACCAAGCCCTGGTGATCTCCAGAATCCAGGGTTATGTGTATGCTGGGCTCTTTGCCTTTAGCAATGAAATGGGTGAGAGCCATCTAGAAGGACCTGAAAGATGAATTAATTTGAGTTCAAGGAAAGAGGATTGGGCCAGATTTGTGAACAGGGTTCCCTTTTGCAGACTCATAATCTCCTATCTTTTTAAAGATAAACTATCTTGCTGCCAATTTTAATATATGTCTTCCGCAGGTTGTCAGGAG
>JACBWW010000042.1:4365677-4387471 GCA_020086605.1 Lanius collurio
GGTGGCGCCGCGGCGCCGCCGGCGCTGCCCTGGGCGCGGGGGAACCTCGGGGGCCGAGCCTGGCGGGGCGGGAGGAGGAGCGGCGAGGAGGGAGGGAGCGGAGCGGGCAGCGCCGCGGCTCCGTGCCCTGCGTGCGTGCGTGTGTGTGAGAGGAGCGGGCGGGCCGGCGGTATATAGAGGATGTGCCGCCGCATGGCTCGTCCCGGCCGCTGCCGCGCCAGCTCCTTGGGCCAGCGCCAGTGAAGCCTCTCGCCCTCGCCGCCCCGGCAGCCGCCTCCTTGCCCGCTCCAGGCGCCTCTGCCGGCCTCTCTCCCGGGTTTCCGGCGCCCCGGAGTCCCTCCTGCAGCGGCCGCTTCCCGCGGCTTCTCCGCGCCGGGGCAGAGCGAGCGCGTCCATGCGGTGCAGATGGCCGGGGCACAGCCAGGGGTGCACGCTCTGCAGCTCAAGCCCGTCTGCGTCTCCGAAACCCTCAAGAAAGGCGTCAAATTTGTCAAGTGGGACGATGTGAGTAGCCCCCGCTTCCCCCGGCAGGGGCACGGCGGGGTTACGGATCGATCGGGTGGGAGGGCTCCGGGCCCTGCCCTGCTCGGTGCGGCGGGCAGGTGCGGGGTGGCGACAGAGGTGTCCCCGCCGTGTGCTGCCCGAGCCGGGCGGCGGTGTTGAACCGGCGGCCGAATGCCAGGCAAACTTTCTCCGAGGGCTCTCCTGTCTAATTGCGCTTGGCCGGTGCGAGGTGTGTTGAGCTGGCTCCTTTCGCGAGCGTCTTCTCCCGCCTCCCGTGTTTTAGTGTGCGTGTTGCCACCTCTGTCCTCGTAACATAGTTGTTGTTTCAACCTGTTCTCTCTTTCCATCTCCCATCTCCTTCTCCCAGCCTCTCCTTTTTCTTTCTGGCTCCTGCTCCTCTCGCTCTCTCGTTCTGGTGGGGTTGTCAAGCTCTGGTTGTGTTCTCCCAGGGCTTACAGTTAGGGTCATCTTACTTCCTCCGCAGAAGACACTTGTCTTTCTTGGCTCATTAGGGCATGAGACTTGCCTCAACATTACATCTGCTTTCCCCTTACTACTTGCTGCTTCCCAGCCCTTTACACTTGTATTGCCTCACATAGGAAAGGAGCGTGGTTTCCACTTCATCTTTGGTAGAGCATCTGTTCGGTAGCTAGGATTTCTTTCTTGGCATGCTGGCTATGCCCGGGACAGTTTCAGAGGCAAGGGACGCTAAACAGAAGAGTCGCCTTTTTCAAAGCTTGCTGTGCTGCAGAGAAGGGAAAGCAGGATGAGTCCTCTGCTAGCTTTCGCTCCGGCAGTACACCCCTGGGTGTTGGTGTCTCAGTTGTGCGTGGAGGAGCAGGTGCCCCAAAAAGTCTGTCTGTGCGTGGTGTCTGGAGGCAGAGAAGCATCGTGATACTTGAGCTGTGGTAGAGAAATGGTTGGAAAAGAAGGCAGGCAATCTGAATATCAGCAAATTGTTGGGAACGACTTGTTTCCAGAGCTCCTGTATTTTTGCTGTGAGCTTGGCTCTGTTAACGACATCCACAGCAACAACTGGAGGGATAGCAGCGAGGGAGGAGGAGCAGTTCATGTGTAACCACTGTTCTTGGCTTGTTATGTCTTGCTCTTTTCCCACTGCTTTCAGCTTGTCCAGCAACCAATTGTGTGAGCCTGACCTCTGTAAACCTGTGATAAACACTCTCAAGGAGAGAGAGAACATCAGAAACCAAACAACTTGTGGTGTGAAGTTTTATTTACAGTAATGAGCTAACACATTTTTAATAGGCTCGGCAAACTGACCTTGTCCGCAGTACCAAACACGTTATTTATGTTCAGGAACTAGGCTTGAATGACTTCCCTGAGAAAATGTTTTCTTTTGGTTGACATTTTCCTTAGGATAGGAAAAGGCAGCCTTGTCATTGCAGTTATTGTTTTATTTTTGGTAAGCTACCAAGGAATTTCCGTGTGTATACGCAGAGGTCAAGTTAATGATGATTTAAGTCTCCAGACTGAAAGTCCAAGCTATCAGGCAAAAGTTTAAAATTATTAGTTTGAATGCTATTTACCAAATAGTAATCGTATAGGTAGAATTAGAAGATGAAGAGATGTTCTCTATGCACAGTGGATGTTCACTGGATAATCTCTCTGCTATAGATTAGCTGGCAAAAAGACTTAGAATTGTGTACCTAAAGGCTGCAGTAATAAAACATGGCTAAATTCTGGAGAGAGATGTGCATTTCAGGTTAAAGGTGTTACTCAGCAGGACACAGGTGTTACCTGGAATGTGTGACTGATATGAGTCCTGTTGTGTTTGGTGAGTGCTTTGTTGGCAGCCTTGTGACAGTTGATGCCTATTTAGCCACACTGTGATGAAGAACTTTAGCATTAACTCATTGTTGACTGTGCGTTGTGTGTGTCTGCACATTTCTTACACCTCAGCTCTCCTGTCTTGGTTGTAGTGTTCTCAGCAGTGGAAGCCCCACAAAATTCAAGGTTTCAGGGGAAGTGAGTCTCTGCCACTCTGGCTTGTATGTCGGCATTCAGACAAATGCATATTCGCTAACTTTGAAAAGTATTTGCCATTGGGTAGCCATTAACCACTTCAGAGTGTTAATTTTCTATGAAATTGATCTGCTGAAGAGTTTTTAAAAAGGATGTTGCTGAATGTGAACCTCTGTGGTCTCTCGTGTAAACAGGCATGCACAAACTCGCTAGTGAAACAATAGGCTCTAATAAGAAGTAGTAAACTACAACATGTAACAATAAAACACAATTGACTGTAATGAGCACTTTGGCTCTGCTGTGCTACCAGGGCTCTTCAGAAAAGCCAGGCTCATGCACTGATGTTTATTATGCACCATTTCTTCTGACTGTGTGTGAGAGTGGGAGTTCAGTTCTTTCGCATTGCCTATGCATTGAGGCAACCTCTGTCCTCTCCTTGTTCCCTTCTCTGCTGTTTTGGGTTGCAGTTTAAAGATGGTCCTACTGACTTTTCTTTGCATTTCATGAAGCAGAAGTGGTTGTTGTGAATTCTTATGACTTGTACCACGTTTCAGCCCAAAGCAAAATTTTTCTAGCTGAGCTTTAAACCACAGAGCCTTTTATATGGGAATGCTGGAAGTGTTTAAACCAGAGCCTGAGAGGCGTTTAAGGAATTTCATGTTGTGTAGAGTAATGTTTGTTACAGAAAGTATTTGCTAGCTTTGAGAAGGACACTGTCACAAGGTGTGCAGAGCAGTCTGACCAAAGCTGTGGTGATACAGACTTGAAAACCAGTCCATGTATGGACTTCCCATCCTGAGGCTCTCATAGCTCTGTGCCTGATCAGTAACTGGGGTGCTGATAGCAGCTGTGGTACTGACAATTCACATGAACCCCCTCTCTGAGGAACAGCACTGACACCTGCTGTGTCACCCGTGAGCCTCATCCAGTGCCCGCTGCCCCTGCACTTGGGGATGGTCCAGCTGGAAAGAGAAATGCGGTGCCTGAGCTTGGTGAAGTGGAGAGGTCACATCAGCCACTCCAGATCATGTACAGGCAGGTGGAAGTCTTGGAATTCCATTTCCTCTGCAGACCATCTTCAGTTTCTAAACTGAAGAATCATTATGCTCAATTCAGAAGTTCTGGTGTTGCAAGACGAGTCACTCTTTCATGCCTTGGGATTGGATGTAAATCTGCTCCCACCATCCAGTGCCTAATAGCCTGTTCACAAATTCCATCTGGGATCAAGGTGTAAAGCACTAAACAAACAGATTATTGTTGTCCTGTAACTTATTCTTTTCCTCACACTGTTTGTTTTATTCTGTAAGAATATCACAGGTCAGAAAACAAATTTTAGAGTTACCTGTTGCCCTTGACATGTAGTTTTGGATTCACAAGATGCTGAGCAGAAACAGCTGCTCTTAGAATGTGTGGAAGATCGATATGGCTGATTGCTTAGGGTCTTTTTTTGTGGCTGTGTCTGTGTGTGCTGGTTCCAGATGGTGGGTGGCTGAGCACTGGCTTCCTCAAGTTGTTTCTTGAGTTGAGCCTTACTACAGCTGCTTCTCCTTGACTGCTGGGAGAGGCTGAATCTCCTGGCTGCTGGTCTGGCTTTGTACAGCTGTGCTCTTGTACTCCTAGAGAGAAGTGAGAGAGGGGGAAGGCTTGGGAAGAGCTGGCTTGATTCCCTCTGCTGTGGTGGTACTCAGGTGATAGCAGCTCTTCCTGGTGGGAATTTTAAAGCAGTTGAATAAAAAAAAGGATGTAATTAAGTCCAAGGGTGAAACATTTTTGGTAGGAGGTTAAGCTTAATGTAGCAGAATGTGTTGCTAGACTGAGAAGGGTAATGAAACCTGAGTGTAAAGAGCAGCTTCTCCCAGGAATTATCTGTCTTAAGGGCTGAAATCTGCCCTGGCTGACTTTTGTTTTTGTCTGGCCTGTAGTGGGAACAAGATAGGCATAACTGACTCTTTAAGGAGCTCAACAGCCAGAGCACAGCTGAGCTGATATTTTGTGAGAGCTGTATTTGGCACACTATAGCAAGTTAATATGGTGGTGTATGTTCAAAAATAGGCTTGTTTTCATTTCTTGCTTAAAGGCTTTCTTATCTTCCCTAGTGATAATATGTACTATGCATAAAGATTTTGACTGATCTCTCTGACTCACCCTATTTACTTTCACTTTTAAGTTAACTATATTGCTAAGGTGAATTCTACCTAAATTGAGCATCATCCAATTCTCTAGCTGTGTTTTTTTTGTTTTTGTTTTTTTTTTCCCTAAGCATTGGATTAATGCAGCAAACCTGATAGGTAGTATTGCTTAGTGGCTACAGCACTTCCCCAGGTGAGCAGCAAAACCAAACCCAGATCTTTTAAGTTCTCTTTGAATGACCTTCTCTTAGAGCACTTTGTCTTAATAAAGCATTTTTGAGCTGAGAGTGAATGCTCTGGAAATTTGCAGACTTCTTTGTTTAGAATGTTTTAAAGAAGATTATCAAGAGTATCCCCTTGGACCTTACAAGTAAATGTAACATCAGACAATCTTTATTATGGAGGAGCTGAGATGAAACAAATAAACAACTTGGAACTTTTCAGAAGGTATTTTAAGTAACTTTTTTTTGTCCTCTGCCTTTTTTTGTTTGTTTTTTAAACTGTGCACAAGCCTGCCACTCCAGTACATTAGTGAGGACATGAAAAATGAGCAATCGTTGTTCTGTGTGTATAAAACTAAAACAATAAGCTGAAGAGTTTATTTTTTTGTGAACAATTTCAGTCTGGAGGGAAGAGGTCAAGGCTGACATTCTAGGGGTTTTGTTGTTTCTTCTTTGTTTCTAATCTTTATGTAGTAAACAAGTATCAGCTATGGAGTCTTTCAAAGTATGTAGTGTTTTATCTGAATGAGTATAAGTTGTGGTTTTGGTCTTTTGCACATAAGAGACTGAGTTTACAATTTTAAAGAGTTAATATTTAGTAAATGGGAAAGCCTGAACTTGATTAACTCCATTGGAAAGCTCTTTATAACTTAAAGGGGGGGAAGAGGATAAGATTTGGATCTGCTGCAGATGGGTTAGATGCCTGCCTGGGAAGAGCTGATGTTTAAGTCATAGATGACATCTCTGTTAGTGTAGTTTTGGAGCCCTTTGGAGTTGTTGGTGTCGCTGTTATTGCCAGGGAATGGTAAAAATCATGACATAATTCAGGTTGGGAACATATGGCCGAAGCAGGAGCTAAGACCACCTTTAATGGAGAGCTCATCTCTTATAGTGTGGTTTGCAATAAAGAAATTACATGGTTGGCCTGTTGACCCACCACCTCTCAAAGGTGATAGGTTGAATGGTAAGACACTCATATTCACAATATGTCTCAGTGTACCAAAACAAGACCTGAAAAACAAGTGCAGGTGCAAGATAAAGAATAGTTTACAAAACCTTCTTCACTGTTTCTCTGCTATGCTGAGGGAGAACAGAGACTTTCTCAGGAAAACCTCTCTGCCAGCTTTTTCAGCATCTGCATTGATGGGTACATGGGAAAGTGAAAATCAGAAAAGAACTCCTAAATAAACAAGCATTCTTTGGGAAAAGGAAGTTTAACCGTGAATTTGGGTTGTGTGCTTTCTTCAGTGTTTGAATGCTCAAGACTTTTTTTTAACAAAAGCTATATTGAAATAGTTAACACAGTTAACTTTTCACTGTGGAGTCTTTTATCTGTTATAAAGTAACTGCTTCATAAGCGCTTTTCAATTTATTTTCACAAGGCCCATTAAAGGACAGAATGCTTCCAAATGTACTGGTGTTGGTCTCTTTTTTTTTTTTGCACCTGCATTAAAAATCTACTAATTTTTAATCTGTGATTAGATGAGTTGGACCTAATTTTCAGCCTGCAGTACCATAGAGTCAGATGTTCAGAATGCCTCCCCAGTGACTTCAGATGAGTTTGGGTTCAGCATCTCTGAAAATTAGAAAATGAGATGTAGAAAAATAATTCCAATGCTCTCTCAAAATCAAAATGCAGCATTTATGCTGATGAGCAGAGTGGTTTAAATTATTTTCTTAGCATCACGCAAGAACTCTTTGGCCAAAATAAAAATCTTCCTGGCTGTCATGTGGCTGCTTTTGCTCTAAAGTTCTCCCTTTGTCCTGTCTTCCTTGACTGTTTAGTTTGCAACATTTAAGGACGAAGGCAATAAAAGGATCTTCAACTTGAGTGTGGGGACATCCTGAGAAATGGGCTGGGGTAGGACAGACTTCAGAGAAACAAATCCCACTCAAGGTAGATCTTTGAAACTTGCAGTCTTTGATCAGCAGGATGATGACTTCTGTGGTGCCATCACCAAAGCTTCTCCAGGGTTTAACCACTCCAATAGTGAAGAATATCTTCCTGCATGTTCCTATTGAACAAGTGGAATTTCATTTTGCAGTTCTGTAAGATCAATTCAGTTTTGATTTTTTTTTGTCCCTCCAGCACTCATTTTGCCTTCCCCAGTGCTTTCTTCTTGCAACCTGTTAACTTATGTGGCTGATTGGGTTCCTTTGCCTTCTGTAAAAATCTTTACCCTTCCAGATTATTTCAGGGGCTTACTACAAACGGGATGGGAACTTTCTCCCTTTCACTTAGAGTTCAGCTGTCAGCCTGAAGAAGTTCATAGTTCTGATTGTTTGGGTAATCCTGTTTAGTTCCAGTCTGAGGATGCTCAGTATATTATGGAATTCCCAGCTAATGTGTCTGCTGACCCTGTGGAAACTGGAGTTCTGCTATCCCTTTTCTTTTACTCCTTCTCTGCTTCCTCCAGGCCTGGAATCCCCCTGATTTGTGAGGTGGCAAGATAGCTCTTCTTAGGGACTGTCCCCACATCTTACACCCTTGTTCAACCAGAGTTCAAGCCCTTTTGCCAAAGTGAAAAATGTTCAAGAATATTTTGCCTTTGCCAGAAAGAGTCTCTATTTCTTAGCTTTGTGTTTCAAAGCAGTTTGGCAGAAATTTTCTAGAAGGTTCAAGCAAGTGAAATAATGATGTGTAAAAGTTTTCAGGTTATATTTGGGGATGTTCAGTGTCTCTGAAAATCTGAGGTGAACCAAGGAAAGAACAGTCAGCCTTAATAAGGCATTGTCATGAGCCATGTCTGTCAGAAAAGGTGAAGACAGAGGCTGCTGTGCTTTTCTTTTAAAAATCTGTTGATGGGAATTTTGACTGCAGCTGTTTCTAAGAAACCACATCATTATCTGTATATGATTTATTAAAACACAAACTCATCTGGCTCGTGGTCATGGAGTAAAAGGCTCCATCTCTTGTGCACAGCCAGGTCATGGTGGTGCTTTGATATATAAAGTCAGAAAGGACCTAAACCAAAGTTTTTACCCTCTTCACTAATCTTTGATCATCTTTACTGGTCAGTAGTAATGAAATGGAGGTGGCACTTTTTGCTTACTGATGTTAGATGTAGTCTGAGGGACCCACTCTTATAATCAGACCTTGAAGTAGTTACCTGGCTGTCATTTAATTATGGATTTGTCCATTGATCCTCTGTGCTTGTGTTCTGCTGTGCTTGGCTGGTAAGGATCCCAAAGTTCCTTGTGGCACTTTCTGGGCATAAAGTTGAAGCCTCTTTGTTTAAAAGTATAAACCAGAGAATATTGCTAATGCAGGATCTGAGGTTGGACAGCCAATTAGGAGGCAACTTAATGCAATAAGTACAGAACAGCCACATTTCTCTTTTGAGGCTGTGATATTGGAGGAAAGTAGAGAATTGGCCTGAAGTCAGCAAATAAAAAGGTGGAGGACTTTTAAAGGTGAAATTAAAAGCCCTTCAAGAAAATTATTCACTTAAGCTGAGACTGGTATGATACACAGCCTGCTGGGACTGTCTGGTTAGGGCCACTCTTTCTTTCAAGGAATTTGCAGAAGGAATCTCTTGGAAACCGAGCCACCCACAGTGGCATTTACAAAGTCTGACAACCCCCAGTCATTTGCACCATTGATTGAGACACTCTCCCTTTCTTTTTCCTCGATCCCTTCTGGTCACAGCTGATTTTTGCTTTGGTCATCTCCTCCTGCACCTGTTTTGTCTGCTTGGAGTTGCCCCAAGAATCTGGCCTGCTGCTCAAAGGGCTGCTTGCTTTGTTGCTATCCAGAGGAGTGGGTGTAGGATATAGGCTGTACTCCTACACATTTAAATGTGGTAATTTCCAAACCCTTCAGCTTTAGAGATGGGCAAGACATTTTTTTTTTCGATTTTATTCTCACTTTTGGATCAGAATGGGTTAGAGGAGATAAGAATGTCTGCTCCTGATTTGTTTGTCCTTGAAGTTTTGGGTCTTTTCTTTACTCTTCCTCTCTTGTGTCCTGTCCATAACCCTTTTCTTCAGAGTTGTGTGTGGTTGGTTAGTCTGTTTGGGAGAGTTATGAGGTCAGCTCTTTGGGTGAGGAAACTGAATTAATGGGCTTCAGGATACTCATAAATGACTACAAGTGTGTATTATGGTTCATAAAGCACAGCCACTCCCTTATAGTACAATAATGTTTGTAAATAAATGTACCAGACAATTGCTGATTGAAGCAAATTTCTATTTCAGAACCTTGAACCACTGCTTTTTTTGAGTGTATATTCCAATAAAGGGTTTTTCGGGTGTCTTTTTGATAATTTCCTGCCTTTGCAAGCCCTGACTCCAGAGTAGTATAAAAGCAAGAGACCTGCTCCAGGTGACCAAGGACTCTGCTTTACGCTGGAGTAGGACTTGGGGAGCTGACTCAAAGTTTATTTCTATTGCTCCACACCCAGAACTGAGTGTGGCATTTGTCAGGGATTTACAAGAGTGATAATTATCTTGTAGGACATATAAAGCATTATGCACGTGGCTTTTATTGCTCTGCTGGCTGCATGGAAGAGTTCTGAGACACGTGTTGCACAAATACATGTGTGAAGTTATTCTCAGAACCTGTGATAGTGTGGGGTTCTTGTGTTCATCAGCATGTTAATTGGGCTGTGCCTAATGGTAGAGTAGTACAGTTAATTAAAAGAACCAAAGTCAACCAAACAAAAAAAGCCCATCACAACCAACCAGCTTTCTGGAGCAGAGATTCCCAAACTAAGACTCATCCTGTCATGATAAAGTTTCCTTTATGCCACCTCCATCCTCTGCTTTCTTGAGTCTGATTTTAGTCAGCATTTTACAACCCACATCTACCAAAGTATTACTCTGATAGCTGTATGTCATCAGACACATGTTGGTTTCAATCAACTGATTTGAAATTATTAACCAGCCCAATTAGTTAATCCTGAAGCATAATTGCTTTGTGTCTGTTTCCCACCTTCTCTTTCCCCTGAAGTTGCTTGTAACTCATCCAAAGGTAGAAGGACACTTAGTCTTTACTTTTCCTCCTTTTGTGTTTTCACACACAGGCTGCATATGACACAATGAAATTAGCTAAGAAAGGAGAGTTATACTTCCTAACCAGCGATTTTTCCTGGTTTTGAATGGTGGCCTAAGAACCCTTTTGCAGGTGCTTGTGGATACAGATTGGTTTCTTCAGGACCCGATACATTTTAAAACCAAATGTACATTTTGTATCACAGAACTATAGAGAAATGAGGGGAAGAAAGAGTCTACAAATTCTACATGTCTGTTCTCTATGGAAGGGCAGTGTTTTAATGAAGGGTCAGTGGTGCTTTGACAGCTCTGAGCCCACCTGGCCATTCCCATGGCACTGGCACAGCCACACTTCCCAGCCTCTGCCAACTCCTGTGGCACCGTGTGGGTGTCAGTGCACCTGCAGACAGATGCAAAGCCTGCATCTTCCAGTTGTAAAAAGGCCTTCTATGCTCATTGAAGGGTTTGATCTTGTATTTTCTTAGTGGAGAACTTGCCCTTCAATATGTATTTCTCTTGTGCTGAGATAAATGCCATCCACCATATTTTCTATTCTTTCACCTTGTTCTCCTGTAGGCTCCTGCCTGGTGCTGGGCCTGGGCCTGGCACTGAGCTGCTTTGGGTCTCATTTTTTTTCCTAGCTGTGGACTGGGCATAGTTCAGCCTCCCTATTTCAGGAATGCCCATTGCTGGGAGTGCTGTATCACCAAGGGTTGTACTGGTGACATATGGACAAGTGTTCTTGCATCAGAAATGACACTTAGAGAAGTTAGGTTTTATTTGTTTACAATGGTGTCATTTCCATCAACTTTCCTTGCACCTAAACTCCACACTTAAATATGTTTGATTTAAATTTGAGCCTGTTACAGCCAATTTTTTTTCTTCAAGCAATATAGACTGACGTCACACATCACTACTTTAGAAATAGGTGAATGCTAAAGCTGTAAAATACCTGTAGCACTTCAACAGAAATATAAATTCTTTCTGAGGAAAAGCTGTTTAGCCTGGGTTTCTGGGGAGCTGAGGCTTAGGCAATTTTTCTGTCTCCTTGTCTTTTTCCTTTCTGTGCCCCTTCCATAACTTCTGAATTGAGTTTGGAAAATGGGTAGAGGTCTTGAGACAGCAGTGTCTTTACAGATGTCATGAAAAATAGAAGAGAAAGAGAGGAGAAATCCTATTAGGAGCAGGCTGCACTGGTGTCAGGTATTGTTAAGCACCAGGCAATCCTGATGAGAGAGATGTGATGAGCTCCCACCTGCAGAAAAGGCTTGGGTTAGAGCTTGTGTCTCCAGAGTCAGGAACTGCTGTCAGTCAGAAGACATAAATTTGTAGGTAACAAGGCTGCCTTACTCAATCTACTAAGAAATGTGCCTGGTTTTAAGTGATCTTGAGCTATGGATGTTACCAGACTAGACAGGTTTCCAACCAATTTGAAAGTGAGGTGGAATATAGATATACTCCCATTACTAAAGTTTCCTAGTCTGATTATAAAAAAAAGAGCTAAATCCTAATGGAAAGTTACTGACAAAAGTCTTAATGTAAAGAATGCTATTCCTTGTTTTCCATGCTAATTTAGCCTTTGTAAAAGTAAATTTTTGAGGTATTTAGCTCATGTTGATACCTGAAAATGAAGTCAGGTTAAGGTAGGCAGTGGACTCCTGCTAACTATAATGCTTTACTGTGTGGGCTCTAGTTTGACATTCAGGGTGTTATGCCTGTTTAAATTCATCTGCTTCCAGCTCCTCTGGATTAACTCCACATGTTGTCAGGTCTGGAGTTACTTGGTGCTGTCTTCACAGTAATAGAAATACGTCATGTCAGAAAAATGGAGATGAGGCAGGTGATACTAAATTCTTTTAGTGACATCTTGCTAGTGATACCTTCAGGGTAATTTCTAGATGTTGCAATTCATTAACATGGATGGCAAAGCAGCTTGTGCATAATTATGTGTTCTGTGTGCTGACATGGATTTTTTGTTTATTGTTTCTTTGCCAGGACTCCACTGTTGTGACTCCAATTATCCTCAGAACAGACCCACAGGGATTTTTCTTCTACTGGACAGATCAAAATAAGGTAAGAGAAAAGCTTCCAGCTCCAGAATGGTTCTTTCTTTTCTCTGTGGTGTGATGTGCAGTCCTGGCACAGCAAACAAGCATTTTATCAGCATATCTTCCTCTGCTCTTCTTGAGAGCAAAGGCAACAGGCCTGTGGTTCATCCCTGGTGCACAAATCTTGGAGAGATGGATGGAAGGTTTGGTAAATTCTGCTATGTTCATGCTGTGATGCCCAGTGAGGTGTGTAATTGTCCTGGCAAGGACAGGAAGGATCCATTTGGGGTGCTGTTTTGGTTCATAGCTGGCTTGTGGTTTCTCTTGCTTTCTGCAAGAGGATTTTGTCTGTGGTGCATAGCAGGCCCAGAATTCCTGGAAGCCATAGCTCCCTTTGAATTCTTCCTCCTTAATATACACGTGCTCCCTGGCCATGCCTGGTGGGCCACGTCACCAAGTTCTTCCTAATCCTTGCTGGACACTTTCAAAAACATTCCGGTGTGCTGAGCTCACTCCTGGGGCTGGGGAGCAGTTGGGAAAGCTCATGGCCTGATTCATCGCCGCCTTGCTCCAGTTTCACATTCATGTCACCCCTCAGAAGCACCAGTGTCATGTTCCCAGCTGTTGGAGGCTGGAAATTCAAGGAAACACAGGGAAAGAGGTCAGCACCCTGAGCACTTGGGTGCAGTTTGTTTCCTAGACAGATTTATAATAGAAAATGAGTGTTGCAGTCGTTATAGTAAAATGGTGTATCGAAACTAGGAATTGAATGAGTTTCTCTTTTCATACAGATGAATTTTCAAGTACTTATCAAGTAAGTGCTTGTCCTGGCTCCCTGTTGAAAATGGTGTTGAAGTTGGTAGTGCTTGAGCTTTGGCCTTGTATGAGTATCTGCCAGAAAGACTAAACGTGTGCTTGTAGTATTCTGGCTGCAGAAACCTGGTTTACCAGTTGTGTAGCTGTTTTTCAGGAGTTCCTGTTGATTTTATGTTTAGATACCGGGGCAAAAATAGCTTGAGGAGATAGTAACCATGAAATGTGCAGGCTGAAGAGGCAATTTGCTATTATGTTAGATCGTGTTTATCTTCCTATGTTTGCTTTTGAGAGGAGATGGAGCACGGTTTTGAGTGAGTATGTTTGGAAATCATATTGTGGAGTTTATAATGAAAATCTTGTCTTTGCCTGTGCTTGTACAAGGTTGTGGTGGGTAATAGTGAGTTCATCTGTTGACAGTGCAGAGTTGTTTTAAATTACTGCCCAGAGCAGCCAAGTGAGTGCCCTCAGAAGCTGAAGGCTGTGACTGATTTACATTGACCCAGTGGCTGTGCCAGGACACGGTGCAGCCTTTTGGCTTGTTCCTTCCCTTGCATAAACTAATTGTATAAGCTAAAAAATAATGATGAACTTTGTAAGAATAAGTGGAAACACAGAGTTGATTGGAGAGTTCATTTCACTTTTAATATGTTTGGTACTAAGACCTCCTTCAGTTTCCTACTGTTGTCTGTAAAAACAATGTCATGAAGCCATTCTGTGAAGAATAGCTATTTATAGAATTGTTGTTCTCATATTAATGAAGAAATGTATTTATAGTGCTCAGAGCATTTTTTTAAATGTTGGGTATTTATACAAGAAGCTTAAGTGTTAGTTTGATTTTTAAACTTGCAAATCAAGACGCCGTAAAGAACAAGAGGGATTTTTCTGGTTAATAATTCATGACTACTAGGTGAAGCTTGTTTCTAAACACCATCCTAGCAGTGCCTGTTTAAAGAAACTAAATGTATATCTGTTGGGGTGCTGATACTGCACAGACTGGGAAGGAAATGCCATTTTCTGCTTTTACAGAGTATTTGGGTTCATGTTTATTGTGAAATTGCAAATACATGGGGAAAAGGAGGTTATATAGGAGATTCTCTTTAATTTCCTTCTCTTTGTGTGAAGTGATCCTGTGATGATAGTGGAACTATGTGGAGAAATACGAGGACAATACAACCTCTGTGATCACTTTCTCTTTTTTCCCCGTGTTATTTTTTTAAGCAATTGCTTTTGTCATGAGCAAGGCCTGTTATTTTCTGTGTGTGGAAAGATAAGCCTTGCTAAACAAAGCGATGAAGTGGGAGAAGCCTGCTGCCAGCTTCCTTGAATCAGGCACGTTTTCCTGGGAGCTGACTACAAAAGGTGTGGAGATGAGGCCTGAGCAGCAGCCATCTCTCAAGCCATTTGTGTGTCCTGTTTGCCACGGTGTGAAACAGTAAATCACTGCCTGGATAATGGTGTGGTGCTTAAAACAGCAATCTGCCTCCTGTGCTTGCTGCTACCTCCTTATCAGTAAAGTTACACAAAAATTACATGAATCACTGGGAGGGAAAAACAAAACAAACAACCACTCCTCTGTGTTAAATTTTATTTAACTTGGGGGACTGGTGGTTGTGGCCCTGCAGCTTTCCCTAATTTGTTGGCTGGTTGAGCTGCTTCTGGCATTGTTTTCTGGTTCCCTTCCTTTTCTGTTTTTTCTCTGTTGCAGGGAAAGGCAAATAATCTGTAGTGTCTGCTGTCTGGCAGTGGGTCTGGACAGTCTTTGAGATTGCTCTTTGTGCAGCCAGAGCCCAAAGCTCTGGTGAAGATGCCCGTGGAGAGCAGCCCTCCCTCGGTGTCACTGACCCCATCTTGAAGCTCTCCAGGAGCCACCAGTGCTCGCAGGGTTTGCAGCCCAGTCAGTGAGTCCTGGGTAATGCTGCAGTTGAGCAGATGAGGCTCCAAAAGGCTTCTGAGGGTCAAGTTTTATATCCATGACCAGTGTGCACTGTTCACTTGCTTTCCCTTGTAGCTTTCTGATAAAGAAGTTAGCACCAATTATCATTTTAGTCTCAGGAGCTGTGTGCTCCTCATAAACAATCCAAGATCTGTAGTTTCAGCCCCATAGAGATCCTTCCTGCTTAGGATATGCCACATATGAAAGACTAAAGGGTGGCAGTTTTTGTGGTGTGAAGGTTTGTTAAGTAATTTCATTTAAGCTCCAATCCTGCAGTTAGGTAATACCCGTGTGGTATCCTGCATTTTGACATGCTCACTGTGTATTTGCATATTTCAGCTTATATTGCTGTTATCAGTAAAGGTATTCCTCCAAAATCAAGGCATCCATAGCATTTCCCTTTTTTTCTGGTAACAGTGAGAACATTTGATACCTTTTGTTTTTAACAGATGACAGGACAGCTTTCTGATATTGTGTTTTTCAGTATGAAATTCTTTTGTTGCTGAGGATTCTGGAATACTTTCTTCTTAATCTGTGTGCAGAGTGCTGGCTGATTCCATATTATTACTTGAATGATTCCCGACATGGGCTTTAAAAAGAAAAATTAATTAATGTGACAAGCTTATGTTTGTTACTTGTCTTATTGTTTAGGTAATGTTTCTTAACTACAGCAAATCCAGACAATATTCATTGTGGTGTTGTATTTTATGACCTGACTAAAACATAACTCAATTTCTTGATATTTTTTTTAAAACATGGAGTGTAGTTTCTTCCATTTGTTCTTATTCTGGTCATGAGCATGGAAGAAAGATAAATCAGAATTTAACCAGGTGAAGAGAGTCTGCTAGAGTAAAAAGGAGTGATAATCAAAAGTATTTCTCAGGAGATGAACAGAGGCTGGAAGCGTTTGGTGTGTTTAGCCCAGCTTGCAAAGAAAAGCCAGACAGACTGTTTTCTGTCTATGGATAAATGTATTAATGGATGCATAGGCAGACTAGGAGAAGAAAAAGATATTGTCAGGCAGTTTGTGTGTTATTACTGCTGCATCCTTTGTCTGGAAGTTGTTATGCAATCAGAAGGATGTTGGGAGAAGGCACTTAGCCATTGAGTCAGTGCAATTCCAACACTCTGCAAGAAAAGGAGGGAAAGGAGGAAAGCAGTTAGTGCTTTTGTGAGGGATCCATTTAGGGGTTTAAAAGTCTGGGGATGGGTAATATGCTGTCCTCTCTCTCACTAGCACCTACTGATTTATTCCCCTTTATTTTAAACGCTGGGCGGCTGCAGTGACATGGCAGCAGCTGGAAACAGAGGATGCAGACCCAGTCTCATCCACTGCACCACGAAGAGAGATTTAAGAGTCTATGTTGTGAAACACAGCATAAGTGCCCAGTTCCTGGGAGTCAGCAGCAATTTCTAATGCCTCTGGTAAACAGCTGTTGATCTTGTTTGGCCAAAGGAAGTGTTAGTTGAGAAGCTACTGCGAGTGCTGAGATACCCCTGGGAGGGAATGTGGGGCTGGAGCTTCCCTCCTCAGCCCCTTGCAGTTCTGGCAGCAGCACAGCCCAACCAAGGCTCCAGCTTCAGGGGGTACATGGCACCATTCCTACCTCAAGATTTTGAATGTATTTGAGAGAAGATGGGGTGGTGAAGCCACAGAAATACTCAGGCGGCCCTTCCTGGCATACTGACGGGCTGAGGGTGTCTCAGGGCAGAGAGACTTGCTCTGTGCAGTTTTTTAATGACAATTTTGTAGTTTTCAAGGGAAAGAGGGGGGTAGTTTTTCCTCTTCCAGGGACAGGCCTGTTTCCATGTGTGAACATCACTGACAGAACTGGTGCCAGCATGCTGCAGCACAGCCACAGGACAGGAGCTTGATACAAGACCCTGGAGCAACACTCCTGGGCCTTGAGCTGGAGCTCTCTTGTGCCATGAGAGTGCATGAAGTGGTTCCTTAGGGTAAAAGATGAGAGGATTTATCTGACTTGGAAGGTCTTCTCCCTTCTTGTGTCCTGGTGTGATCCTGAGTTCCTTGGGGCCTGGAAACCCAGCACAGATGACAGTGAATGTGGGCAGTGGAGCCCGTGGGCTGTAGGAAGGATTCGGGAGGATTAGGTTTGGCTTCAGCATGTTTGTAAATTCTGTGACAGTCCCACTGCCCTCATCCAAATGGAAGATGATGTGGCATTTTTCCAGCTGGTGGGGATTTTGGCTGTTATGTAAGAGTTCTTTTGTCTCTTTGAACCAGAGCTTTAAAACGATTGAGTCAGTATTTGTATTGCTATATGGGTCAAAAATGTTTACATTAGGTCTGTATATGCTTTACAGTACATTTGACAAGCATACAACAAAGACTGAAGTTAATATATCAATATTTGAAATACCCCTAGTAATTTAATGAGGCTGGAATATTTACTAGTACCAGATTTAAAAATACCTGCTCCAAACCTCAACTGTTTGCCTTAATTTATTCAAGAGCAAGGTTGCTCAGTTGTGTGTCTCAGCACTGAAAACATCCAAGAAGTGCTTCATTAAACATATATTCACACTCCTCTCTCTGGCATGCAAACAGAAAAAAGCCAAATAACTTAAACCCTTGAAAAACTTGAGACCAAAAATGCAATTAATTGAATGAGAAAAAATAATGCATAGGTGTTGTTGTAAAGGAGTATTTTAATGTGTGCAGTGAAAATCTCACTTTTCTTGCTCATTCTTGTAGCATCCTTATCATTTCATCACTCACCATCCCTTTCTGTTAATTCTGTTTCATAATGAGGCTTGGATACATGGGCCTCTCTCACATTTTGCCATATGAGCAGGCTTGCCTTTGCTTCAGCTGTAGGACACAGGAGTTGGAATTACTTGAGTCTGTGTCCTGACATTGTACCAGGTGGGTTTTTTTGTTGCTGCCGGTTTTTTTTTATTCTGTATGAGATGCCTTGTGTTCCCAGTGCTCTACTACTTCTGGTGCTTATCCATGGACTTCTGTAAAAAAAACCCAAACCAACTCTCATTTGTGTCTGCACATTCTCCAGTGTCAGACAGGCACAAAAAGGGAAATAATACCAAAACTGGGAATGTTTTTTATCCATAGGACCCTTTGGATATCAGCTCATAATCCTCTCCTACTGAAGGGAAAGTAAAATTGATTAATGAATAATGGTGCTCTAAACTTGCTCTATTCCTTTATCCTTTTACTGCATCTGTGAACTGAGTGTGGAGCTGAAAGTGGATTGTCCCTGACTTTTGGGAGCAGGGGTTGGGTTGCTTGTTTGTATTTCAGTTGGAAATTTAAGAATAAGGGGTTTCAGGCTGTGGAAGGTGGAGGTGGTCCTGTGGAGGTCCTGCTAAATCTTTTCAGTGGAAATCTGCATGGGGACTTCCCTGGGACAAGGAGTTGTGGTGATGTGAGGTTTTGCTTCTTAATGACACTGGAATTTGGGAGTGAACCTGAAGCAGGCAGTAAAATAATAGTGGTGGCACAGCAAATAATCTGGGTTTTACAGTCTTTGTGTTCATGAATTTGAGGTGTAACATTAGGAGGCACCATGGTGGCATTAGGAACTTGAGAACAGCTCATGTTTTTTTCCCCAACCACTTAAAAATCCGCATGTGAGCGGAATGAAGATAGGGAAAGTGGTAGGGAATTGCCACAGACAGTCAAAATGGGAGGAAATATTTCAGGGAGGTCAGCTTCCCATCAGGCTGCTGATTTAAAGGAAATCTCTCTGCTTTCAAAACATGGAAATTGTTCAAGGCCCATTAGGGAAATGGTACTACATCAAACACAGATCTCTAATAAGCATTTCCCACTGCTAAATATCTCCCTTCTTGTGAGGGAGGCAGGAATAGGAAATGAGGTTTAGGGTCTAATCCACAACACAGGACCAGTTTCTGAAGTGAGGAAGCCAAAGAACCTCAGAAAGTGAGGATGACTCTGGAGTCAGCCAAATTTATATACTGCTGAGTTCCTGGGCACTGAGAACAGTCCTAATATTTTATATCATGTGAGAATATTATCCTTGCTGTCTGTTGAGCATGGGTTGTGACTTTCCCATAAAGATGAGATTTGTAGGTTGTCTTTTGTTTAAAAGGACTGAGACTTTGTAAGCTTTGGCTGTAGATGGATATAAATGTCAAATGTTACAAAAAACTGAAAACTTAATTTTTTATGCAAGAGATTTTTATGATCTGCCTGTTGGAGACTGTTTTGCTCCTACAATTTTCAATTTAAATATCTCAGTAAAGAAAGCTTGTGTCCAAGTTGTCCAAAATCCACCAAAATGCCTTCCTGGGCTGGTGTCTGTTTTCTAGCTGAGCAGGGCTTGCAGTAAACAACCACTGGTGTGTCATAAGTCAGCCTGCAGTCTCTTTTTTTGCCTCCTTAATTAAAAAAAATCTCTTGTGTTCATGCCTGCAGCTTGTACATAGATTTGGTTGAATGTGCAGCATCAGCTTTGCTGACTGACCTATTATTAGCATAGTTCAAAAATTGGCTCCTAGCACATCAGCCTTCCTGATCTTTGGAAGGATGGCTGATCTCCCAGCGTGCCTGTTGGATTGACTTCTCTGTAATGCTTCACATCCTGGCTGTTTCCTCTCCCTATTATGCTTTGAGAGGTTTTTTTCTGTGTTTTTTTTTTTTTAGCTGTGTAACAGTGCTTTAACAATAACAATCCTTAAATAAGATGTATTCTGTCTCTATACATGTAATCTTCCTGTGTGAATGTATGAGCTCCACTACCAATTAGTGCTTGGGGTAAATGGGTTAGAAATTTGGGGCTTTTTTTTTTTTTATTTGAGGAGTTTGAAAAATTCTCTAGAAATGCAAGTGCGTGACAATAAATGTCAGTTTTGCACTAATCCTTGCTTTTTTTTACCTTAAAGCTTTTTACCACTAAAAAAGTGGACTTGACTCTGCTTCCCTCTCCTGCCTGTTCCTACAATTTTGGTATTTTACACACTCGGCATGCTTGCAGCTGGCATCACACAGAGCAGAGCTGCCCCTGGCCTGGATGTTCATGGTAACAATGTGCTCCATTGTTCACTGCCTTCCTTTTGGGTTTGGGGTTAGTGTATAAGGACAGAGGCACTCTGGAGCTTCCTTTCCTAGGGAATCATCTCAGTCCTGTGTTGTTTTTTTTTAACTGACAATTTATATTAACCCAGCATTGGGAAAACACAGTAACAGCCTCAAATGCTACAAATTATAAAAGTTTTAGGTTCACTGTGTATGTCTTTTATTTTTGAATAATTCGAACTGTACAGATGCTGTTTGCATTGCCAGTCTCATGCAAATATTCCACTGGATTAGAAGGGATGTAAAATCCACGGGCAGACTTCTGGTCTTTTGTGCTGCTCTATCTCCTCCCCAGGCAGCAGCTGTGCTACTGAAACTCTGAGCAAGCTATGGAGGGTGTCAAGTCCCAAAAAGAGGGGGGAGACTGTGCCTTCCCCTGGATGTGGTTTGTGTGGGTGTGCCACAAACCTGCCAGCAGCAAACCTCCTGTCTTGCCTTTCCCCAGTGAGGGCTCTACACGAGGCAGGAAGTGAGAATTCATCTTCGTTATCTGCTTCCAGTTAATCTTTCCACACAGGTACATTTAGCAGTGTAATGTGACTTCCTGACATCCATCCTTTACTTGTGAACTGAAACAGGAGCAATAACAGGAGCGTGCTCTCCTCCCTGAGACCCAATTTGTGACGTCGTAGCTCTCTGATGCTGAGCTGTTCCTCACGCACTCAGTGTGGGCAAGGAGCAGGGGCTGCAGTGTAGAGGATGTAGATTTGTCTTCCTTCATACCCCAGGAACATTTGCAATGTCTGAACTTTTATTGTGCAGGCTGGCACATGCCTTTATTCAGGGTGTACTCTGCATCATGTGAGGAGAACAGGGTGTCCTGCTGTCCTAGAGAACTGTTGGTGGCTGGAGAATGCCTGTAAATCCTGACTCTCTGGGGCACGTCACACACTCAGCTGCCCAGTTAACCCAGTGCTACTGGGAGTGTATATATAGCACTGCTATTTTGGGGCTGCACTTACCCATCGAGGGTGAAATTCGACCCCAATGCCACATCCCAAAGAGCTCCTGTGCTGTCTGAGGCTGGGGATTACCAGAACCTCCCCCTGATCCCAAGGCTGGTCACAGTGTGCCTGCAGGGCTTTACTGAGCCTTTTGCCTCTGCCTGTGCAGGCAGCATTGGGGTGTGACATCCCTGGCTGAGGGATGACATCCAGGTGACAGAGCCTGCCCCAAAGCTGGAGAGCTCTGTGAGCTGGGAACTGTTTCAGGTTCTGTTTATTGACAGCCAACTCACCACTGACTGAGGTGAACAAACAGTGAGAGTTTTAATGTGGGTACTGCACAATATTTCTCACTTGAGAGGCCTGTGGATAATTTGGACAGGTGCTTTACTACCCAGGGAGCTGGTTATCTCTGACTGATAAACAGCAGTAAGTGCTGTAATGAGAGTCATAATAAAAATATTGATTAGCAGGGTACAGCTGCTTGGTACTGAGTGATGCTTGTTGAAGCCTTGTTAAAACCATAATGAAATTCTAAAGGAAGCTCTTTTTCTTTAATTCTAGCTGCTCTATGTTTGCTCAGGACAGTTAGCCATCAGGGCTTATTTAATAAAAGGTATTATGAAGTGGAACACCAATGCTTGGAAGTTAGCAGTATGGCCAAAAAGTATGCAGGGAATGCCATTAGAGAAAGTTAGGTAGTCTGTCTTGGCACTTTCAACTTTGAGACTGGGACAAATAAAAATATCCTGCACTTAAGGCAACTTTTAGAGCAATACAGTGATGGCTTTGTTCTTTAACTTCCCTAAAAATGAAGATAAGTAAAATAAAGATGAGTTTTCTGCTTTGAATCCATATTTGCTTGCTAACTAGTAAAATAGGCATAGGGCCATGATGTTCACACAAAGAAATCCTTCTAAATTAAGGTAACACCACAGTAGAGAACCAGGCAGAATCATCAAAAATCGTAAATGCTTTCCCTGACACAGGATTATGGGGATTGTGAAATCTGAAGATTGGGGGAATTTGCCCTTCAGTTCCCTGCTCAGGGCTTTTCCCTTGAAGCTGAGGTATTTTTAAGTGCAGATCCTCAATTGCTCTTTACTTGAAAAAAAGCATTTCCTTAAAAGCAATGTGATTTGTTATA
>JACBWW010000042.1:4392347-4435487 GCA_020086605.1 Lanius collurio
TGCACTTCCTCTCAGAGTCATACATATAATTTGGAGCTTGTCATTTGTTGCCATGGTATTATATTATCAGAACAATGAGGAACAGAAGTGGTGATTTTAATGAACCAAGTCAAAAGTGCCAGTCTGCAACTGTCTCAGCTCAGAGCCTAAGGAATGGTTCTTGTGTGCCAGTAGTAACACAAAAGTGTGCTCTGTAGGTGGCTGTCAGACACTGGTGGCATCTGAGGAGTTCCAAGGCTTGAAATACGAATCCAGACTTGCTAAAACTGTCCTGTGTCCTAAGACTGGAGACATGTTTGGCTCATATTGCTGTGGCAATTTTATGTGACCTCAGACTGTGGCCTCTGAAGGACAGATGGCCAACACCTGGAGCTGGCATTTGCATCCTGGGATTCATGGGCTTGAGTCATTCAGCTTTACCTGGCCCCTGCAGAGTGTGGTGGTGGCTGGCAGGTCACTCACATCCTGATTCCACAGTGGGCTTGGAGGTGAAAAGGGAGAGATGGAATTGAAGCATCCAGCTGGTGACTGACTTGACTTGTTTCTGGGAACCTTTTCATGGAGACAGAACAAGGTACTTCAGTTTTCCTGTTGGTTAAAATAAGTGGGACTGACCAGTGTGAGATCACTGAGTCTGGAGAGACTTAAGCCCTAATCTCCTTCTACCTGATTCAAAAGAGGGATTTGAAGCACATCCATAACTGAGGTTGGTGAAACTGAGCTGTTTCAGACATGTACTAATTTTGTACATTTGAATTTAATCTGTGTGACAATGACACCAACATGAGGATAATCTGTGAATCACAAGGGCATTATAAGTTCACAGTAAATTCCCTAGAGACTAAAAAATGCCAATTATATGGGCATGACTCCAAGAATAAGATCTATGGGAATAAATCACACATAATCTTAATGGACTGTTTCAGAAATTGTAAAATCTACTCCATTAGTGTAATATTCTACTGGCATTAGATAAGTTGTGTAATTGGCTTGGCTTTATGTTTGGGATATAGGCTATTGGGTGGTCTAAACCTTCATATATTGATACGATTAATTATGGTGCAAATGATTTACAGAATTAGCTTGAGAACGTGGAACAGGCTGTTATGACCTAATAAAATTATATGCCAAAAAAAAAAAAAAGGCATAATTTCAAGTCAGAGACTCAAACTGAAAAGGCAGCTTTTGTCCACCACTGAAGTTCTAGTTGGATGTAGAACACAAACTTCATATCGTTTGAGAAAGGAATTGCTGAATGAAAGCCTGACTGGCTTTCATATCTGTGTTTGTTACCTGCAAAGGTGGAGAGCTCTCCTTTGGCTGGCTGGGCAGTGAATGAGCTGTTCAGAAAGAGCCTTCTCATGTGTGGAGTTCAAGGGAATCTACTGGGCTCGTGTTGCTACGTGAGTAGCAAGGACAAGGGAACAGGCTTCTGTAGCTCTGGAACATCTGGAACATGTCAAAACCCACATATACTCCCTTCATTTCATAGCTGGTGTTTTTTGAAAGTATTTTTTTGTACTTGATTCTGTAGGTGTGTATAAAATTAAATAGGCTAACTTGTGGAATCAGACTCATTACTCTGAGCTAAGGAAGCTGCCTCGCATCGAATTGAATGCTTTTGGAAGTCTTGAATGTCATGTTTGACTTCTGTTATAGTCATGGGGAGTAGGAATAGACATTACTATCTGCTTACTGTCATGTAAGGAGAATGAACAGTTCTGGTTTCAATCCAAACTTACTTGGATTTTGTTAAAGACAAATAGGAGGTTATTTTTATCTTCATCTGTACTTTACCCTGCACTGATCACTTGAGGTGACAATGCAGTGCTCTTACCTGAATTTGCCTGAAGATACAAGCCATACTCTGATGTGGATTAATAAATTTATGTTCTGTTGACTTTGGAGATGAGTTTTATCTCCTGTGTCTAAATGTGCCTGTTTTTTTTTTTTTCCCAGACGTTGTCTAAAAGGAGATTCTAGAGTTTAAAATGTGCCACAAATGTAGAGCTGTGTGTATGTGCTTTACTTTTTTTTTTGTTGTTGTTTCTATTTTCCCCCCATCTTGAGCTCCCAAGAAGTTAATATACCGTGAAATGTGTGAGAGGCTTGAGAGTGTCTTTGACTGATACTGTGATAGGAATAGCAGTGTTTCCTCTAGAGACTCAATTCCAGTCAGACAGCTACTGATGAACAAACCACTGCACAAATCAACATGAGAAAAAAATGCAATATACTGCAAGGTCCTGTGTGATCTGGAAATCTGTTTTAACTATGTGTTCTGTCAAACTGATGTGTGCTGATACCAGAGTGAATAATGTGCATTGCTTGTTGTGTGCAGATTCTAGAAAAGCCTTTTTCCATGACATAATGGTTTCTGGGCCTCTCTTCTGGAATGTTTTCTGCATCCTTGTTTTTTTTCCATCTTACTTACAGAGCATGTGACATGAAATGGTGTTTCAGAGATGCTTCAGTAAGTCAGAAACATGTTGGAGTTGTGGAGTGACACCTGGTGCAGTGTTGGACTGCTGGTCTTAAAGTGCTGGTGTGCAGTGTGGAGAGCAGGAGTTGGGGATGGAGGAGCACTGCTGCTTACCTGGCAGCCTCAGAGCTGTAAGCAGACTTCTGCTTTCCAGTCACTTCAAAATGTTACACTGATGATAACCAGCTTTTGAAAATGAAACCTCAGATCAGGAGGCAAATAACTAATGAATATTGCATTAAAGTGCAAAAAATCCTCTCTGTGCAAGCCATGGGGAGATAGCTTAGAGCATTTCATTTGAACTCCAGAATCTTTTTCACTTAGACCATTTTCTAAGCAGTCAAGCTAAACTGTGTGGGTTTTAGACTTCAGAGTAAGTTAGACAGCTGAGCATTGGAAAGGTCCTTCACTGAAGGAGGAAAACATGCTTGTTATTCTTTAGTTTTATTTTTTTTAGCAAGGAGCATAACTTTGTCTGAAAATTCAAAATCATGCAGTATTTTTTTAAGTGAGTTCATGTTGTGCATGCTGTCAAGATAGAAAGCAAGCCAGTTATAAAGCTTGGTCTTTGAAGCTAAATCGATTTTCAGCGATGAGCTTTTATGTGTTGTCTTAGCTTTGTGCCCAGGGATTTTTTTTTTTTCTAGCAAGGTACCTTCTTAAGAGAAGATAACTTAGGTGATAATTCATGAGTATCTACATCACCAACACGCACTGGGATAGATATTTGTGTTCTCAGGCCTTTAAGCCTTGTCCAGCCTTCTGTGTAAGTGAGAAGAGTCACATTTGGGGGTTTCTGGCTTTTGCTGAATTTGGGATGTTAATTTGGTATCCTGGCACAGTAGGAGTGTTCCTGTTTCATGGTGATTTGTTTTTATGACATTTACATGGGCTGCCCCTCCTCTCAGCCCTTGCTGGATGGTCTTGCATTCTGTGAGGGGCTGCTGGTGAGCTGCTGATCCTTCAGTTCATCCGTGTGAGTTCATTCCTGGGACTTGGGGGAAGCCACCAAGCACTCCCACCTAGCAGCCTTTGCTTCAGGGTGACCCTGAGGCCCAGACAGCTCCCTACAAACTCCCCTGGGGCTGGCAGAGGGAGAGCAGCCTGGGTGATGCTGGCTCCAGAGGAGGTGACACAAGGGAGCAAGGAGACTGTTGGTTCTGTGACTGCTATCACATCCACAAAGGCTGTGTGATAGGTGTGACACAGGATCACACAGAATAGTTAGGGTTGGAGGGGATTTTGCTGTAGATAAAGTTCTAGGTGAGTTTTTAAGGAGTCAGGTGGTGATTTCTATAAAGCATCGTGGCTGTGCTGTGCCACACAGAGCCTGGGCTAGCTCCGATCTGACACAGAGCTGAGCTGCAGTTAAGCAAGCTCTCCTGAGCACCCTTATTCCTCATGGTAGGAAAAAGTAAATCCTTTAGTGTACAGCTGTATAAAAGCAGTATTTACTGCTCTTCATTGTTTGGGGAGGGAAGAAACACTTGGTATTTGGTGCCTTTTTAAAATCCCACCTCAAGGCATTCTCTGCAATGTGCTTACCCCGTGTGTGAGCGAGGCTGCTTCTTGTTTGATTCTGTAGCTGTTGGTGTAACTGCTGCCTCTGTCGTGGGGTGGGCTCTTCTCTGCGATCTCTTCTTTTGACAGCAGCATTTTTTTCCTCAGCAATCTAAAAATCAGTTAAAATAACGAAGATATCGATGTACATTTCCTCATCACCCGTAGCTGTCTAATCCTGGAGTGACAGATAAGTGGTGGCCCAAATAATTTGAACCTTCCTAGAATAACTCTCAAAGCAGTGGACTAAACTTCTTTCCTTCCTTGTAATCCTACAGCAGATGTAGGAAAGGGAAGTCTGGTAAGACAATATAGAATGTATTTAAATATTGGTAGGTTATTTCATGCTGACTATATGTTTGCTAGGCTTTTTTGAGTTTTCTGAAGTTAACTTAGTTGTTCGGGAGAAAGGGGAGATGGGCCACCAGGCAGCCTCCAACAGAATCTCCAATTCTCAGCCAGAAGTTAAATGTAGTTGTTTGCTGGTGTCATCTTCCCGGAGACAGTGCTTATTCTCCCACCAAAGAATTTCTGCAGTGAAGCTTTGTCCTACTGTCTCCTGTGTCTGCGCAGAGAGCATTGCAGGCCCCTCCTAGGACTGGGAAATGAGATTTTCCTGAGATCTCAGCACCAAGTAACTCTTCAGTGTCACTGCTACAGAAGCAGACAGTGTTGAATAGTCAGCTCTGAGCACAGGTTTTCCAAGCCCTTGAGGGGTGGGTATAAATACACTTTTAGGAAGCGGAAATCAAGTGTGTGCTTGGGGCAGTGCTGGTGTGAAAGACGCTGCTATCATCCTGAGGGGCTGTGTTGTTTGCCAGGGTCTGTTTCCTGGCCCTTTCACACCTCTGTGGATAATCATTAGCTGAGTCTGAATCTTCTCCCGGAGGCATTTGGCTTCCTGTTCCTGCAGGTGAACAGCAATGATGAATAGCAATGAGGCATGATTGAGCCGAGGAAAGGCTTGCCGCCAGCTGTGGAGAATCCACACCTGTTGCTACAAGTGTAATCATTAGCTTGGCCTTTTGAACAAACTGGAAATAATTATCACGATATTAGGTGCTAAGAAAACTTCCAGGCTTCTTTAGGAGTGATCGCGTCCCTGATTGTGCGTAACCCTTGAGAGGCGCTGAAAAGTTGTGTACTCAGGGACACCGAACTTTTCTCTGCATGTGTGAAAGCCAAACAAGGAATTTTGTAATCCAGAGACCGACTTCATCTGCTGCTTTGTTGTTGTTGCCCCTACAGCTTTCTCTACAGTTCACATAATTTCCTTGTGCAGGTCTTTGCCCTCTCATGGAAGGTGGAGTTGGGGACACTACAAAACACACGAGCTGTTGTTGCGTGACCCTTGTGTGCAGTGAGCAAAGTGAGGTGTTTGGATGGGTGGTACTGCAGCCTCTTCAGCATCCCCGGGGAGTTGCATTTGGCAGTAAAAATGTCCTGAAGTGATGCCTCTCCAGCAGAGATACTGATGTTTTGTCCAATGAAATAATGCTGTATTTTAAGCAAAACCAGCACCAACTCAAAATTTTGAAGTAGAAGTGCAGCTATAGTGGAGGATGCAGTGATTGTAGCTTTTCTGATGTCATTGGGAAAATAAAAATTAATGTGGGAAATGGGAATAAGTTTTTATTGGGTTGCTGTTGTTTGGCATTTATGATTACTTTTTTAAAAACAAGGAGAACAGGTTAAAATTCTGGGTTTAGGTTTAAATTTTGTTCATAGTTTCTTCTTTATTAGTATGAGGGGAAAATGACTTAATTGTGATTACAGAAGCAGTTGTGCTTGCTGTGTGAGCTGGTACAATTCCCAAAGCTCAGGATGCATCCACTGAAGGAAAACTTTGGAATCAATAAATGTAGTTTCTTATTTTTTTAGGAAGAATGATCTGTTACTTTGCTGGGGGTAGGGGCACTAAAACTGAAACTGCTTCCCAGTGAAAGGGAAAACTGTGTTTGAACTGTGGAGAATTGGGAGAAGAGTTTTGTGAATGAGCATCAATTTGCTGGATTCCACCTTTTCATGTCAGTTTGGGACAGGATCAGTTCCAATAACCAAACCCTAATTCTGGGCAGTGCCCTAATGTGTAGGTCACAGATCTCACTGTGAGATTTGTGGTTTGTGTTAACTTTGCATATTTGGAGGCAGTAATTTCTCTTGAAAGCAGACTTGCTCTACTGCTTCAATCTGTGTATTTAGTGAAGAAAAAGAAAAGTATTAGGTCAAAAAGTTACTTTCTCCTTTTTGATTGACTGGAGTAATTAATGAAAATAATTTTTTAACATTAAAGCTGACAGAAATGTAATCTGATGTCAGGTTCACTGGCATTACTTTACAAGAGACTGATTGACAGCTCTGGGGGAAAAAAGCTGTAATTTTATTCATATGGAACCTACAGCATTTGTCTTTAATGCTTGTCTTTAACTCATCAAGCAAAAGTTACTGAAAATGTCTCTAGACCTTTCTACAACCCTTAAGGTTGAAAGGTTTTTGTATTTTTAAGGCAAAATGTCAATATAAAATAATGTATTACCTTGGACATGCAAAAGTGAGAAGTTTATGGGTGCAGCTGAATGAAATTTAAATTCTTCAAGGTGCTCACAGAATACAGCTACTGTGGCAGATCTCACTGTGAAATCTTGTGAAATCTTCAAGCTTTGATAAATGGATCTCTGAGGTAGAGCAGCAGAATTCAGACCCTCTGCTTTTTGAGGTATTGTTCTGATATTGCCTGGTGCTTCAAAAGGTAGGGAATGCTTCTAAAAGCTCCCCTTTAATTTTAGTGTGAGTTATTCCATTATTGTGTGTTGGCTGCTGGCTGAGATTTGGGAAAAGCTGGATTTGGGCTGGGCTCCTTCCCTACTTTGTGACAACACAGACCTCAGGTGAAACAATGAAAAGCTGTTTAGTGCTACAGCATTGAAGAGGTTAATATAGACACTCCAGAATATTTTTAATAGAAATAAGTATTTTCTAAGATCTACTTTGTTTTTTCAACACCATTGCTTTGAAATGGTGTCGTTTTAACTCTAGCATTCTGATTTTTAATGAAGTTCTGGAAAATTCACTGCTAACCTTTACTCAGCAGAAATAAGATGGAGCCTGTCCCTAACACAGGTTCTGTCCTTCAGATGAAATATTAAACCAATGTCCCTCTTGCTGTAAAGAAATAGTTCCTCTGGAAATGGGGAGTGATAAAGTTGGTGGATAGGCCAGGAGTCCCCCTCTGTCAGGTTGTAGCAGTCAAAGCTGCCTGACAAATAATACAGTGCTGTTCTGCTGCTCTCTTCCAGTCCCAGCCCTAAACTAATTGGGAGAATGGGATCATGACCTGTGACTGGGCATCCTGCAATCCCAATAATCTGGTTTTTTAGCAGTCTCCAGTGTGTGTTTAATACTTGAAGCCTTAAGTCAAATGTAAAAAACTCCTTTTATAGTTGTCCTTTAACAGCTAAATACTTTTTTGTTGGCTGTTATGCTACTTTTCACTAGACATCTAGAAACCAGGGTGAGTTTAGAATGAGGTTTGTATTTTTAATGCCTACCTGGAAGAAATTCAGTAATTAGAAGATGTAGTAGTGTATGTTGTGGGGGAGAAACTTTAGAACTTAACGTTACTTCACTGATACTCTTTGAAGAATGAAAGTGCTTTTGCAGTTCATGCAAGACTTTTCCATTTGATTCAACAGCTATTTCTGATTGCAAAGTATGCTCTCTTATTTTGCATAGAGAATAATAGTCCATAAATTTCTGTTGCCTTCTGTTATGTATCATCTCTAAAAGTTTCAGCCATTTGAGCCCTCAGCTTGTTGTATTGCGTGTATTTGCTTTTATTGAATGTGTTCCAGCTCTTCATTTCCCAGGGCATGTGAAATTGGTGAAATTCCATGAGAGAGGATTGTTTTGGGCATGTAAACATAGTGTCAAGACTTTTTAAAGCTCGGGAAGTGCAGGCACATGAAAGTTGTGGGAGTCAAACACATCCATGTATTCTTGTGTGCGTTTAAGGCAATGTGTTGTGGTGGGACATCAGAAGATGATGGGGTTTTCTTTTTGAGATCAGGTTTCCCCCCAAGAGTTTTATCCATGTAAAGGAAGTCAGGAGAAAACAAGTCTGTTGCTATTTCCTGGATTATATGTATTTACCTCCTAGAAAAGTTATGCAATAAGTAAAGGCTTGGCCTGGCTGAGGTTGATGGAAAGTTCCAAAGGAAATGTCTGTGCATGGTTAGTGCTTTTGTTGAAGCTCTTGTTGCGCTTGCTAAAAAGAGAAGTAGACCTGTAAACAAAGAAGACCAGCTTAAGTGAGGCAAAACATAGAGATTTATTTCCAATTAATCAAGTATTTATTATGAAATGTGTAATTTGCAAGTCCTTCTCGCAAGACAAACAATAACTGCTATGGAAAACAGCGGATTTAAGCGTATTCACCGGTGTCCCAAACATTCAGGTTTCCAACATGCATCCTGTCCTTCAGCCAGTAACCAAACCTTAATGTGATGTGCTAATTGGAAAATGTTTTGTCTTCTCCCTGTTCAGCTGTTCCTCAGTTTGGCTGAGCCAGCCCACGTTTTTCCTGTGAGTCTTTTGCATGTGGCCATCCAGCCAGGCTCTGTCTCCAACCAGCCCCCTCAGCCATCAGCAGGTGTCCCGTGGGTGGTTGTGGAGATTTCCACCGAAATTCTCAGTCCCAAGTACTGAGGGATCAGAAGGGAAGGATCCTTGTCCCCCAAGGCTGGATCTGTGACCAACAAGCAGAACAATTTAGCTCGCTGAGTTGAGGGGCTGCCAAATCAGTGAGAGAACTGGAGTGGTGCTTGATGGTGTAGGGATTATTTGAGTGTGGAGGTGATGGGCACAGGGGCTGTTGGATTATTTGCTTTGATTAGTGGGGGAAGGGATTTGCAGGAAGGCAGTTTGTCTCACAAAAAATTGCTTTTGCTGAGAACGCTGTAAGAAATTACCTTAAAAGTCAGTGTGCTGTGAAGTCCTCCTCCTTCCCACCATCCTGCTGCCACTTTCTTATTTATAGAGCCTTTCCCAAGAACCTTTTTGTAGTCCCACTCGTGTGTGTGTAAAAGTGCTGGAGAAGCAGCACACACTGCTTTTTGCTTCTGTACCATCCTCAGTGAGAAAAGCAGCTTTTTTTCATGTGGCTTTGATAAGCTTTGGGAAAGTTTTGTCCTTGCTGGTGTCCTTTAAAATATTTTTTTCTGAGCGAGTGAACTTTGAAGTAATTAATTGGACCTTGAAAATCAAGCGATTATCTTCCAGATAGCATGTCTGAGATGTATGTCTGTGTTCAGAGAGCAAAGCCTCAGATGCTTAACATTTTCAAATGCCATTGTAAGTAAACAATCCTTGGAAGTGTTTGCTGGAGATGTCACTGCCAAATTAAGGTAAAAATTGTGGAATCATGGAACAGGAGCTCCTGGAGTACCATGAATAGGGAATTTCTTCTGGAATGTTTTCAGAAAGTTCAATAGGCTGGGGGCAGGGGGAAGGGTGGGTTTAACAGGTAGAATAGCCTAAAAAAGGGAAAAAAAAAGGCAGAATGCATAGAGATGAATGGAGCCTGGGATGATCACTGGAAGAGCCCAACACTGCTGGTGTAACTTTCCCAAGTGACAAGGGTGGGGAAATGAAGTGACAGGTGACAGAGTCCTGACATTTGCAAAAACTTCTGTGTTTTTGACCAGCAGAATGTGCTGTTTGTCATTTGGGTGGTTTGGGGGCATTTCAGATCTGTGTAAATAATTTCAGCAGCTATTTTTAGAACAACCACAAGGATTGATGGCAGAGCTTTTACCTGAAGATTTCCAGGTAGCTCTCCAAGTCAAAATGGTAGAAATAATTCTTTAAGAAAAAATTGCTGCTATTCTGTTGACAGCTTACTCATGAGTATTTTTAGTTACCTGATAGCTCAGGTTAGAAACACCAAGGCTTGCAAAGCTCTCTTACTCCTTTGAGTTGTCATTTGTGTCCACAATCCTCAACAGTGCCAGAATCAAGTTTATAATTTGCATCCTCAAGTACTTTGAGCAGTGTTTGAGCTCTTATTTACTGGAACATAAGTGCTGCTTGAGTGTCTCCAAACTTGGACTGGATGTGGAGTACCAGATTAAATGTGGCCTTGTACTGACACTAATAATGTTGTTGAACTCTTTGGGCATCAGCAGAACTCAAATCCTTGCTTGTTCCTTTCTTGCTCTCCCTACAGCAGAGTAAATGTCAGGAATTATCCCCACATTATTTTAAATGCCACTGCTAAGGCCAACTGTCTTTAAATACCAGTTCTACTTAAACTTACAGATATTGTCATTATGTTTAGGCTAGAAGGGATTTTAATGGAACAATGACCTGTGGCTCCATGAAAGTTTAAATAAGTGATTTTCTTTGCCAGTAACAGAATCTCATTTACCCTCATGTGTGATTCCAACGAAATATTAATGCTTGCAATACAAGTTTTAATAAAAGTTTTGTAGCTTTGTTGAGGTGTCTGTTATATAGATGAGAAAATAATGATTCAGAATGGTGAAGTCAAATCCTCAAGGTATGTTAGAAGTTTCTTTCAAAATTGCCATTCTAAGTTTTAAAAATAAAACTATTGTTTTTGAGGAAAAAATAAGCTAAAATAAATCCTGAGCAGACTTATGTGGGAAGCAAGCCACTGGCTATGTTCAGTCTGGTGTCTTTGTTCTATCCAACAGGGTGTTGCTGGAATATTTCCAAATTCTGGAAGCATTGTGATCTTGTTCTACATGAGAAATGCACAGATCACTTATCTGTGTGTGCTACTTTTCCTCAGCATGCCTTGGATGGCCAAAGAGGACATGACCTCTTCTACTGGTTTGGGTGATTTCATGGGGTGTGTATGTTCAAATTTAGTGCTTTTTTAGGGAGGAAAGACTGGTAGGATATTTGTTTTCTTTGGGAATGTGTGCTCTGTGAGATGCTGGTTAGGTCACAAAGGAATCCCCCATTTCTGAGGAGCAGTGGGGATGGAAGGACAGTTCTGCAAGCTCTTGCCAGTTGGAGCAGCAGCATCAAAATGCAGATGGGAAATGATGTTGGAATTTGTGCACTGTAGTAGCAGGCTGCAGTGCTTCTGCTTCACTCAGTAGTCAGATGCTTTTGGCAGAATAAAATAACTCTCCTATCATTAATGTTCTGGACTAAAAATGTTATTGCTTCTTCAGCAACAAGCACTCAGATTTTTTCTGTATGCAGTCCAGGTGATAAGGTGGAAGAAGGAAGCACTTGCATTAAGTGTGGAGTGTTTGGTGTGCTGGCAAGGTTGATGTGTCCTGCATCTTACCTGACAAATTTCTGTCTCCTGACTGTCACAGATATTCTCTAGGCCAGTCTACATTTGAGTTTCAGTTTGTATTCTCAGTTTCTAGGAACTATTCATTCCCTCTGGACAGAGAACAATCTTGACCTTTTAAATGTAGCTATTTTCAGAAATTAAATTTTCTTTCTAGTCTTTCTTTCTGTTTGCTCTCTGGCCTACCTGGCACTTGTAGGCCATAATTTAGTTCTTTCCTGTTTTAACAAAAGCAGCTCCAAAGAACATGGCTCATTGTTTTCTGTATGTGGTGTGAAATTCTCTGCTTTCATATGCAACTGTAATAGAAGTAACACCAAGTCCTCAATTAAATCACATTGATGAATTCACTTCCATGATACCATAATTTTAGGGGTGTCTGATGCCCAAAGGAAGGACTGGAGAGGCTTGCAAATTTGGTGTCCAGTCATTGTGTTCAGAGGGATGAGGTAAAAGTGTTCTCAAAACTTGTGAGGTTTTGGGAGGGTGGTTGTGTCTGGGGTTTACTTGGGGTTTTTTTGCTTGTCCCCATAGGTTCTCAGAGCAGCCACATCACTCATAATGGGCCCTTGGTGTTGTCAGTTCATTGCCCCAGAAGTGCCTTAAAGCACATTTTGGATAGGGACTGATGACAGCTCAGTGGTGTAGCAAGAACTAGATTTAAGCCTGACCTAATGTAGTTTTAAGCACAGGAGGTCATTTGAAGCCAGTGCCACAGTACATGTGTCCAGTGCTTCCTGGGACTGGTGAAAAGTGATGAGTTCCTGGTACTTGCTGTGATTAAGTGCTTTTTGCTGTGCCTTACCCTGCAGAGAGCTGCTGTACCTGTGCAGGGTTCAGGGTCTTTCTGCCAGGGCCTGACAAGCCCCTCACCCTCAATGAGGCTTTGCTGTTCTGAAGCTGATTTCCACACTGAGTTTAGGAAAGGGAAAACCCCTGAGTTCCTTTACTGCATGTAGAATTCATGCTGTGTATCCAGGATCCAGTCCAGTTGCTTCAATGGCACGTGCTTATCAAATTGTTAATTGTCATAACTTCCAAAATGCTTGCTTCAGAGGGAAGGAGGCTGCTGAGTTACACAAATAGGGGATTGCTTCCATGAGTGTCCTTCCTGGTGGTGTGTTGGTATTCATCCTGTATTTGCACCACTCTGAGAAGTGACAGTCTTCTGAGCCACACACAGCTAAAATAAAATGTTATTTCCAGAATGTCTGCTGCACTCACAAGGCCTAACATCACTAGAAAAAGAAGTTTTCTTCCACAGACCTTAATATTGGCTTTCACATCAGTTACCTGACCTAACATGTGAATGGTTTTATGCACTGAAATTTGTTCTGCTCCTTGGTGCTGACTGCTTAGGAGATCATTTCATGACATTATCCAATCACTTTCTCCTGTTGTCCATCCCTAGCAGATGTGCATTCTCTGGCTGAAATGGCATAAAGGTCTGAGGGGGAACTTTTGAAAAGGCTGGAAGAAGGATTTGTGCTGGTAGTCTGTACTACAACTGTTCTGTCTACCTTTGTCTGCTTCCTGGTGATTAAATTGACAGGCAGCAGTCAGTCAGCTGACTTGGCCAACTAACGAACATGGTGCAAGTAGCAAAAGCTGAACTTTTTGTTCAGAAATTTCAATTTCATGTAACATCAGCATGAAATTTGCTGTTGCTGTCTGTAAGGTTGAGTGCACCATGGATTTCAGATGGGACTGGCAGTAAGTGATCATCAGAGATGAATTTAAGAAATATTTTTGAGATGTGACTGAATAAATTCTTGCCAAAGGCATTTCTGGTATTTTGTGGCACTTCTGATCTCTGCTTAATTAGAAATACTGAATTGTTCTGGTGTATTTATGAGCAGACTCTCATCATGCAAGTCTCTCTTCCTGACTTCTGTGTTCCACTTAGTGCTGTTGTCTCTGTAATAGCAGGAAAATGGGTGTGAGAACAGAACTGGATTTCAGTATTTTTCCAATTTCTACTCTCTGACACATGCTGGTCCCTCAGGTATGTAATAAGTCACATTCCTTATAGCACAAGAAATAAGTAGTCTATTAACCATTAATCTAGAATTGCAGTTGAGACATTCATTGCCAACTATGAGGATTATTGGATACTTCTTTTAAGCACATTAAATATTGTCCTGTTTTGGCAGGAAAGACATCTTTCCTTTGTATTGTGCACAGCCACTATAGCTGCAAGGACAGTGTAAAAACACATTTCTAAAATGTGCTTTATGTTCTTTAACTCCTGTAGCTCACACAGGCAAGGCTTTCTTTTATACTTGCAGTGGAAAGTATCTGTCATGCTAATCTGTCAGTGACACGATTATTAAAATGCCCTGTTCAATTAAAGACATTCTGATTTCAGATCAATGTTTGTAAAAATAAGTCTTAGGCATGGAGTTGCCTCCAGATCAAGAAATACGAGCCCAGAGTTGGTTTGTGGGAAACTGACTTGAGTGATTGTTTATTTCTGTGAAAATTGCTTTTTATATCCCATAGACACAATTAAAGCTGCATTTATTGGAATGAACAGCCTCGCTGCCATACAGGTGGAAGACAGATTATAAAGACATATGTGAAGCCCCTGAGAATGAATGATCTAATCAGGATGAAATCAAATTGTCTGGGTGCTGTAATGAGAAGACTTGGGTTTGCTTTTATCCCTCCAGCTAGCTGGGAACACTCTGGGCTGCATTTTGCAAGGGGAGGTTGTGCTATCATTTGGAGATCATTACAGCAGCAACAAAGAGAATGCAGGCTATGTCCAATTTATTTTGGCTCACTTAGTCCAGCATTTGATATATCTGATACATTGTTTACACTGTGAAGTTTAAATATTTAATCTGTTACATTTAAATGAAAATAAACAGCCTAAAAGGCGTGATAAGTAAATACTTGGGGGAAAATATTCCTCTGTTCTTACAGCACTTTAATAAGGAAAAAAAAATAATGCCTGTAATGCATTCTTGTGATACTCGTTAGCTCCTCTGAAGAACAAGTTAACACAGTGCCTAATTCTACAATTCTACAGCCCATGGATTAGGGGAATACAGGATTTTCCATGCTCTCAAATGGGTTTAGCCTCCAGCTGTGCCAGTCCTGTAGCACTCATGTGTGGGCCTTTGGAAATGTAGGTGCCAGTTGGATCCGCTCTGCTCCAGGAGCCTTTGCAGGTCAGGGCCTTGCTCTGCCTTTGCTTTGGCAGGAGGGCAGAGATCTTCTTAATTCCATGGCTTCAACAGGGAATTCCTGCCTCTCAACATCCTCTGGGTGATCTCAGTGGCTGGCCAAGCTCTGGGACTTCCTCTTGGCCTGTTCAGCTTCTGTCCCCAGGCAAGGGGGATCACACGGGGCCAGCCCTGCTGGCTGTGTGGCTTCTGTTGTGAGCCAGGACAGAGGATTTTTAATTGCTGGCTGTTAACTCTGGAGGAACTAACATTTAATGGCTTGCACTGTAGGAATATAAAGAGAACTTGTGGAGAATCTGGATACTTGTACTCTTCACAGCTGTGAGAGTTGTAACTTTCAAACAAGTTCCTTTCTTTTACGTTACTGAATTGTAAAAAAGCCCATCCCATCCTGTGTTAATGCAACATATTAGCGAAAACTTAAGTATTAAAAAACATCCAGGACTGTCATATTGAGAATTCTCATTTAACTTAAAAGTGTTCATATATTAACCCTTAGTTGTTACCATTTTCTTCATAAATTGTGAACACACAAAACCAGGCACTTAAAAGGCAAAATGAAGTCTGGATCCTAAGGTTGTATGGATGCAGGACTGCAGCTTAACATTTTGAGATAAAATGTTACTATTTTTGGAGTCACTTCACTTTCCCAGAAGCAGAAGTTATTTAGTCAGCTATGAAGCCATTAGATTTATAAGACTATCCAAATCCAACTCCAGTTTTTAAATATGCTGTTTGTACAGCTAGAAAGGCTTCAGACTCTACTGGGAATACTGGCAGTGGCTTCATTGCCAGGTGGGCATGGGCTGAGGTTTGCCTGGGTATTTCGAACATGGCAAAAACCCTTCAGGGTTTTATGTGCTTGTTCACGGCCCTTAATTGGTTTTATTGCTGCCAGGTTCTCTCTGGTTGGTGGGGTCTTCCATACCAGGCTTCTGAAAAACATCATGCCTCTTTCAGAGCAAATTTCAGAAATGTGTAAGTAATGTCTTTGGTGCTGAGCACCACTCTTGTCTCTAGAATTGCCTGCACACATTTCTGAGGAAAAAGTGTGATACTCTTCAGAACCCACATGTCCCTCAAGCTTGGAAAGAAATGGCTGATTGCAGTGATGGGCTGTGCTACCAAAACTTCTAAATACCTGCAGGCCTCTCGTGTGAAAATACTTGGAGCCAAACCCCTCTAAGTTATTCCACATTCTCCCCTTAATTGAATCTGTCTTGCTTTTCTTTTTAAGACCTCAACATCAGCCATAACAGAGAATGAAGTGTGTATGTTTTCAAATTATTGAATGGATAGTTTCTTCAATGACTGTTAATGAGCAAAGTGTAGTTAAGATGTGATGTTCAGGCTGTGTTGGATGTGTAGGGCCTCTGTTTCATAGCTGTTCTCCCTGTTCATGTGAATAACTCCTGATGCAGCTGGGGTTTCAATTCAAAGACTTGCAAATTCAGGTCTCATTTTCAAGAATCTCCAGCAATATCATTTGAATTCAAAATTTCTGTTCACTTCAAGTTAAATAAATCATTCTCCTGAAGTGCTCAGGGAAAAGGCAATGAAGGCAAGTTCACCCTGGTCCTCTGAGCTTGAGAGAAGTGTGAAGGGTGTATTCCTGCCACCTGGGCAGATGAACACGTGGAATGAGTAAGAATTAAACTTTATAGCATCGATACTGCTGAGGGATTGTTGGTGTCACAGACATTTTCTGGTGCAGCTCTGGCAAGGTGATGTCTGTTCAGTCTTTGAGTTACTCAGAAGACTTAAACTGTGCTTGGCTTTTGTTGGGCCTAAACTAATCAGCATCTTTGAGACACACCACGTACTGGCCTGGGCTGGGTACAGCACTGAGAGAAGTGAGCAGGATGCCCTCTTGGGAATGCTCTGGAGGCATCCCCTCATCACTGACCTTTCAGGAGGGAGGAAGGAACACTGGGGACATGAAACACACCTTTCTGCTCTTTGCCCCTAAAGCTTAGCAGACAAATTCAGTGCAAATTTATGTTACACTCTGGAAGACCTTGAATGAGTCGCCTTAATTCTTTGGGACTTGGAATGGGACTTGATCTGATTGTTGCATAATTTCATGCAAATATAGAAGTTTCTTTTAACATTTGTTTCTTTTTATCTGACACTCTTGTAAAACATTTATCTACAGTTACTTCAGTTTTCTTTTCTATGCTTGGTGACTGATTCCAGTGATGCTGCAACACTAGAGCAGAATTGTTTTCTGGTTGAGACTCTTCCCACCTGCACTTTATTGCTTAAATAATAGTAATTAAAATACCTGACCATTTGTATAGTATTCTCTGAGGAACAAGTGGTAGCTTAACACAAGATCTGGGGCATTCCCATATTTTGGAGGGATGTAGGGATCTGACTTTACCTTGCAGGCAATACTTGAATGCAGGAAATCCAGGCTGCGAAATGATACGGAGTGAATAAAAGATGAGTGCTAACACACCTGATGGTGTTCGACAGGCTGTGTTGTTTTTGTACCTGGAGAGGGAAAGAAAGTAAAGACAACATCAGAAATGGGCTGCAGTAAGTGAAGGACAGCGGAGTGAGTGAATGATGTCTGTGATATCAAGGCACATCTTGAACTTGTTTATTTATAGCTTGCATGTGTCATGTATTTGGAAATAGAAGAGCTATTTGGTCACAGCCCTGCAGTAGCGCATGCTTGGCAAGGTGCAATAACTTAGTGCTTTTATTTTTAATTTGGTTTTTTTTTTAGTATTTATTACTTCTAGTATTTTATAACAGTTTATTAATTTGGCTCTTTGAGGATGAGTGTTTCTCTCAAGATTGACAGTTGTATACCGTTTCTAAATCATCCGGACACAAAGCTATCATTCTTAATTTTCTGGCCTAAACTTGAGATGTGTTTTAGCTTTGGCAAAGGGATGAATTCTGGACTGAGTCCAAAGTCTCAAGATTTTACCATATGTGGATGTCCCCTTGCCTGTGCTTGTTCCCCTTTGGCTTTCATCTCCCATCAGCTCACTGGCAGCAGTGCTGAGGGAAAGGCCGATCTCAGTGACAGACATGGAGCGTTCTCAGTCAGGGCTCCCTGAAGGAGCAAGTGCGACTGTTCACACTGGCAGTTTGGATTCCCAGAATTTGCCTCCTTTGTTTGGAGAACAAGAAGTGTGGTTCAGTGGCTGTGTAGCTGATTAGAGGTGACTGGGGCTACCCCAATTCAGAGCTGGAGACAGCTCTGAGTTGCCAAGCGAGTTAAAACAGATTGTTTGCCGGCGCTCTGCTGATTTGATTAATGACCCGAATCAGCTGGCTTGGAGCATATCACTGCCAGAGTTTGTTAAACAATGAAAACAGGAAACTTGTGTGTCTTGAATCTCTGTGCTACTGTGGTGTCACCAGACATAACAAAACGGGGGCTTTGCTGTGTGTGGGGAAGAGGAGGATATTTAGGAACTGATTTTACCCCAGCCACACCCAGGCCATGGACTGCGCTGGGATGTGGGAACTGGCAGTGGCCTCTGAGGAACCACCTGCTTCCTTGAGATTGCAGGGAGAGATCTCAGCTCTTGCTCTCTGCCCCAGCATATGTTTCCTGCTCTTGGGTCTGGGCCTGTGGAGAAAGCGTGGCTGGAGGAAAAGGAGTTTCAGAGGTGCCCTTGGAGTGTCTCAAGCCGCGAATCAAATGTGTAGGGCAGCTGGGCTCCCTTCTTCTGCTGTGCCCAGCAGGGAGGGAGAAGGGGAGTAGCACATAACAGAGGAGGTGCCCTGGTTGTGGCAGATACTTGGAAACAAGTGGCAAAATCAAGTTTGATGGGGAATATTCCTTATAATTTTGGTTGTGAGTGTGTTAGGAAATTTGCACTAGCTCTTACGCAGGCAAACCTCTTGTGCAGCATCCCACTCTTGCCAGGACAGCTAAGGGTGTTTGCCTCCTCCCGTGGTTGCTTCACAACAGAGCAAATTCAATGTTAGGTGAAAACTTTTACCACTTTGTTTTAAGTGGCTGAGACCGAAGTTGTTGTTGTCCCTGGCTGTGGCTTTCACAGAGAGCTTTTGCAGGGGTGATGGAGCAGAAATGAGTGTGGGAGACGACCCTTTTGATCCCTGCATTGTCCTGGTGCCTTGGGCTGTTTGCTTCCAGATTTATTTGAAGTTGCTGTGAGTAGAAGGCAGAGGATACTGTGGGTGTGAGAGGGTCCTTCTTTATCTCCTGAGATATCATTTTCATCTATGTTAAACGCTATCCCCAGCTTCTATAAAATACTTTGTATTAAAGCACACTACTAAATGCAACATTGCAAGTGTAAGCCTGAGAAAGTTTAAAATTATTTTTGTCAAATAAACAAGCATGCAGAATTAATAAATTATTCTAACATAAACATCTGAAAGTAAGACAAATACAAACAAGTCTGCCCGCTGGTAAGCCCAGATCAATGAATTCATTAAAGAACTGGTCAGCCTATTTATTAGTGCAAGTACATTAAACACTTTCTTTTTCCAGAGGAGTCTTTTTGTGGGACCAGTTTCCTGACTGAACTGACCAGCATTTGTATTTCTGTGCACAGTAATAGCAAGCAACGTAGCAAAGTTATTTTTCTTGGTACCAGGCTGCAACGTAACCAGGTGAAAAAGTTTTATTTCTAGGCTTTTAAGCAAAATATTCCTCCATTTTAAGTTTTAACTAAACATTTATTTAAGCTTTAATAGTCTTACTGTTTGGGGTTTTTATTTGAATGAGTGGGTAGTTTGGATCAGTATTTTGCTTGGATACATGTGGCTTAAATCAATGAATGTTTTCTAGTATTCATGTTGGATTCAAGAGCAACCAGGCAATAAAGCAGCTTGTTGTACAGGATCAGGTGGAGAAGATTTCCCCATTCACCATTCCAAACACACATACTCACAATTCTCCTGGTAGATGTTTTACAGCTGTGTAAATACTCAATTTATGTGCTGCTGCTTATCTTGCTTGCTCCATTTTTAAAACCATAACACTGCTCTTAATTCTGTATGTAATGTGTTCCTACCAACTCAAATAACTCCTTCCCCTGGGTTCATGTTTCTAATTGCAGCTTTAGATCAGCTCTCTTCAATGTAGCATTCCTTTCCTTTTGATCTTGATGCCTGCTTCAAACATCTTGTAATTAAATATGCATCTGCCACATCCTAAGCATTCAGTCTGGAGAAATGCTGTAAAGCTGAAATAGCTCTCTGTTCTTAGTTCAGTGAGCCAGGAAGGTCTAAAGAAAAGCTTGTGAGCCACTGATTTTATTCATAGTGTTATTTGAGGTGTTATAACAATTTTGAGCCTGCTAGTTTTAGTTTTGTTGTTTTAAGAGCTATGAGCTCATATCAGACTGCGAGGGCAGTTATCAAAACACTTAAATAACTTGTAGATCCAGCCAACAGCTTAGTTTTGGATGCAGCTGTTATGGGAAGATGTAAAGAAAATGCCCAGTTGTGGGATGTACCTGATTCTGTGCTGCTGTGCCTCATTTCTCATGATGCATGAGCGCCTGACTGCAAGGTCTTCATCCCAGTAAGGATGGGTGTGGTTCTGCTGGGAGCTCTGATCTGAGCCGTGCCTGACTCCTTGTTCAGGAGTGATGGGGAGTCAGGTACTCTTTATTACCTGCTCAGGCACCTGAATCTGTAAAGCACTTGACGTGTTCTGGTGCCTCATGGCACCGAGATACACGTGGGGCAGTAAAAGGTGCTGTAAAAGGCACTGATATGCCCTGCCATGCTTAAGGTCTGTCCTGGGAAAGGGATGTTTCCTTCCCAGCTGGGCTGAGAGTCCTCTCCACCTTTAGTGTGATGGTATCTGCAGGGTTTCTGTGCAAACGTGGCAGAAGGGCTGAGGTTTAAAACTGTCTAGGAAAAAGCAATACTTTTGGAGTGTTAGAGATCACCTGAGATGTCATTCTGGATTCTTCATCTTCATTCTTTCTCTGCCAGAAGGAGATATAAAATCCAGTGTCTAATCTTGAGACAGTACATGTCAAAACATCCTTTCATCCTTACCTGCCTTGTCTTTTCCTCTGAGATGTTTGATAATGATTTAGCCATTATTGTTTGACTTTGCTGAATTGGTTTGCATGAAAGGCTAGATAAGATGTTAGAGGTCATTTATAGATGGGAATGTGCTTTATAGATGGATCATGGAGTGTTTATATATGGAATATGTCTCTGCTAGTGAAGTTACTTGTCTTTAAAGCAAAACTAAAAGGTACTTCAGCCCCCCACCCTCCCCACCCCTCCAGCTGCATTTGATGTCACTCACTAAGTTCTAAAAAAGGGGGTTTTTCTGGTCCTTTAGCATAACTCACTGAGATGCCACAGCAAAAATACCCTTTCCTCTGAAACTGGATGACTTTTCCAGGGAGCTCATTTTAATTTAATGATTTCTTCACATTAGCAACTGGAATACTGTAATGTGAGAAAGTGAAATTTCACTTAATCAGGTTAATAGTGTTATTAAAACTATAGCCTTCCTAAAGGGTTAGTGAATGGAAGAGCACATGGGAAAACTAATGTAAGTTAATTTTTAAAGCAGCTTGTTGCACTGCATTAAAACTCTGTGTGGGTGCTTTTCTTCACCATTAAAGTGACCTGATTCAATTGAGTTTACTTCACTTCCAAACTTAAGTAATGAAATCATATTAAAGTCACTTTCATTCTGAAGGAAGGCATCCATGTAGAATTGAACTAATCTTCTTTAAGACCTGTGTTAAACTAATGCCAGTTGACTTCCCAGAGCATCCCTGCAAAGTCATGTCCTGAGAGCTGGAAACCTTGTCTGAGAGCTTCCCTCAGCTTCAGTGACAATTTTAGTTCAGATAAATGAGGCAATCAGGCCCCTCTGTATAACTGTATCATGTAACAAAATGCAAATATGTAATTAATTGCTATCCTGTAGATGTGCTTGCTGTATCCTAATTTGGTTTAATACTAAGTTAATGAAGCTCTAAAGGAATGATTTTCAAGTAGGATGTTATAATTTGTTTCATCATTATGCATATTGACTATTGCAGCCTTTTGAAATAAAAAGATAAGCAAAGCAAAGGTGCACTTTTCATTTCTGTTACAGGTGAGACAGGGTACCTGTTACTGGTTAGAATGTAAAAATTGGGATTGGTTGCTCTAAATCAGCCGTTTCTATGATTGATTCATAGGTTTTAAAAATAAAATGAATAAATTAATAAACATGTTACAGGCTATGAGAGGCTCCTTGTAGATACCACTTAATAAATGCACTCATAAATGTCTTCTATTGGTAGAACACATTGTGTGATTATGTCATAATATAACTTTGTGATCCAAAGTGAGAAGCTTTTTCTGAGTATTGGTACTGATGTCCCAGAAATTTTTTGCAGAGGACAAGCACAGGTTTGTTTCAGAAGTCATATGCAAGTGTTCAACTTTAAGTGTTTTTCCTAAAGTCTGGAGCTTAACAAAGACTTGCATTGACCTTGCTGGTGTTTTTGAAGCAGACCTCAACCCTCAAGAAAAATCCTTATGTTTTTGTACATTCCTTTCCACAGACTCCAGAAAGAAACAGCTCGAGACTATCTTGGCAGATAAAAATGTTAGAAGTACACAGAATGAAGCCTCCAAGAAATCCTGCTCTGGCTGAGCTGGCATTCTGTTTGGCAAGCAGGAGTCCAAGGATTCCCATCTTCTGTGTGCCCTGATCCCAGCCACTTCTGACAGCAGCAGTAGCCAGTCTGGTTTTCTGGGTTTGCATCATCCTGTGTTACAGGTCCTCTCTTTAAAACTGTGTTGTGAATGACCATCAGAGGAAGGGAAGGGTGCTGAATTCCCAGATTGGAAATCTTTACAGGAATGCTGGCTCTGGTTCAGTGCACTGGGATTGGGGCTGAGTGGCAGTCGGTGTTTGGGAGGCATCGGTCGCATCGTGCCGTGAGCTCCTGGGGTTTGATCTTCAGGGTACTTCTGTTAACTTGCTGAGTGTCCAGGGCAAACACCGGCAATGAAATTGGTGAATTTGGCCCCCAATTTACCATTGAGACTGATTTGTGAGGTGTCTCAAAAAGTGAGGGGCTGTCCTGGAGATTAGTCTGTGGCTGCCGTGTGCTGCAGGGTTTGCTCAGTTTAGAGGCACTCACAGCACTTGATCTCTGACCTGAGAGGAGCATTTACAGCCTATTAATATGTGCTGATTGCAAGCATCAGCAATTGCAGCCACATCCATAGGTGACATGGTGGCCTTGAAATCCTGAAATGGGTCAAGAGCTGTGTCACATAAAATTGTCTTTGAAAGTGCAGAGCTGTCTGGGAGGTTTACCAGGCAAGTGGGACAGAATCAGCATCTCCTCCTGACTTAATCCACCCATGCACTGGTTTATGGGCTGGAAAAGTCTGTCTTTTTTTTAGTAGGATGGTTACCTTGACCAGAGCAGACCAGATCCAGCACAGCCCTGTCTGGCAGCTACTCCTGCTGACAGTCTTGTCATCTCTTTGAAGAGAATCCTGTCTATCTTGTCATGATGGGGATCCTCTTCCCTGCATTGCCCCATCTGTTCATCACACTCTCACCCACAGATCCTGATTTTTTGTTTGCTTGTTAAAAAATTGTTCCAGCGTTGTCAGTGAAGAACTCAGATGTTTTATTGCTCTTGGAGTTGGTCAGTTGTTTCGTGATGTGAATGGTCAGACAGCAGGGACTCTTTGAGGCTTGTACAAGTCTCCCATTTCTCCAGATCTTGTTTCTGTGTGTTTGTTGTGTTTGAAATACCCATTGTTTCCCTGGGTTGTTAATGGTGCCGTTGGCAAGACTGGATGCCAGGGTGTAACTCCTTGCCGTGAGTGTAAATGTGCATGATACTGGTATTTTGACTTCTAGGGAGGTTGCATTTCCCAGTAAAATAATGAAGGGGAAGAATGTTTAGCAAGTGATTCATCCTTTGCCGAGATGATTATGTACCTTCTCTTCTTCAAACTCTTTATCTGTTGTGAAGGATTGTCATGCATCCCTCTTGATGAAAGAGGAACCTTCCGAAAATAAAAGGCAAAGAGCTAAAATTGTGCACCTTCAGAAATGTGCTCTGCCAATGTGGAGGGGTTTGGTCTTGTGGGTCAGTCCCTGAGACAGCTGAACAGAGCCCTGTTTTCATTTCAGCTGCAGAGCTTTGGCCTTACCTTCAATTCACATTATCTGTGGTCTTTTTCCCAAGAGGGGAGCAAAAGTAACACTTTTTTTCCTTCTGTAATTCTTGCTTTGAGTTGTAAACTCCTTAGGGTAGGGGGCTGCTCGTATCCCACCCAAGTCAGCGCTTGCTACATTTGTCCCATGAAATGGAGATGGGAGAGCACAAGGATCCTTGACTGTTTTATCACCTTATACTTATGAAGCCCTGACAGACATTGCTATGCCAGCTTAAAGATGTTTAGTTTTTCTAACAGCTCGTTTTGTCTTGCTGAGTTGATAAAGCTAACCTATAAATAGTTACAATAATTTTGTCTATAATAAGCATATTTCTTGATGAGTTGTTGTGGCAAAGTTTATTAAATGTAGTCTTACTTCATTCCCATGTCTACACAGGGCTGAGAGCAATTAAGATGTGTCGTGGGCAAAGCCTTATTATAATAACATAAAATCCTGAGGCTGCTCTTGCCTTTAAAACTGCACAGCCATGCTGAGCGACAAATAATCCAGTACTTCACTCCAGCTGAGGTGTTTACCCAGCCATCTTCCCTTCTCCACAAAAAAGTTTTTAAGGTGGATGTGCTTTGCAGACTGCCACCAGAATTGGCACAAGCAGGAGGTGTCCTGTGGTGTGAAATGTGGAGTTAGTGGGTTCCTCCTGAGAGCATCATGCTGGCAGCATGCTCTGCCCTCTCTGTCACACTGCAGTCCAGCTTGGTGACCTTTGCTTGTGCACAGACAGGAGTTTAATCACATCTAGACTGGTCCCAGCTGGTTACATCTCTAAATAGTTGCTGAGTGCTCGGCTGGAAATAGTGCGGTTCAGAAAGGAAAAGTTGTTTTTTCCTGGTTCAGTGGGACACTGCACTTGCTGAGGCACCAACCAGATTGTGGTGCTGGAAGCTTCTGGGAACCAGACCCTTGGGTCAGGCCAGCCTGTGCTGCTCCAGTGCATTCCCCAGGCAGCTTTTCCTAGCTGTGGCCCAGAGTTGCTGTGCACAGCGGAGATGGAGGCTCTGGATACAAGCCTTGGAGGTGACTCCAGAACACAGCAACCTCCCAGAGCTGGGAGCAAGCAGATGGTGTTTGTTGTGCTGGGAGCAGGCGTGGATGTGGCCAGTGGGTCAGTGGAATGTGACACAGGACTCTTGTTAGAGGCAAACAATCTCATGCTTCAGCTGGAGTCTTCACACATTTTATTTAACAGTAGCCACATGGGAGGAGAAAGTGCCATCGTTTGCCCTCCTGTACTGCAGAGGGAAGGTGGAGCAATTCCGTGGGTTCCTTCAGAGTTTTACCTTGTCTGTGTGGGTGATGCAGACAACCCCCCTGGTTTTGAAGTGATTTAAATTATTTGTTTCTGCTTTCTTTCTTGTGTCCAAAGCAGAGAGAGAAGAAGGTGGGAGGCTGTTAGTTCTGTTGGGAGAGCATAAGCAATTTTTCATAGGGCTTCAGTGCTTTCTGGCTAAAATTTCTGCTGGAAAATTCAATATGCTCTAAGTAGGTCTAGTACTAAAAAGAAAATAAAATGTTATACCGAGGTAGGAATGTTGGTTTTTGCATTAGACAACATTATTGTTCCTCCCCTTACAAAAGCCTTTGGAGTTAGTTCTGAATTTTCTGCTGCACTTATCTACTGCATTCAGCTCACCAGAGCATTGCTGTGCTCTCGTTTCTAAAATTGGGCTTCACTGACATCCCTCGGAGTTCCTGTGTGTGCTTTGTGCCATACACTGGCTGGGAGTATTTTTCTTTTCAAGAAAGACCTGATAAGATCCCATTTCTTTTATCAAGTCACAAACCACTATCTGTTTATTCATTAAGAAAGGAACAGAAGAGATTGAGGCTGAAGCCTTGGCTTTGTGACAAAACATCCCCTTACAGCAAAGGTAGTGCCTGCAGCATCTGCCAGATTATTGGAAAGAGCTGGAGTCCTGAATGCCTCAGGGCTGTTCATGGGTTTCTGGAAGCCCCTGGCTTTCAGAGGGGCTGGGCTAACCCAGTTTGAAGGAAACAATTCCCTGACCTGGTGACTGGATAAAAGCACCCTGAGCTGCCTCTCCAATGTCTGCCCCCCATGATGGCATTTTCTCCTCTAACTCTACCTCTCTCTGTGGCAATGCCATCTGCTCTAACCCAGTTTGCCTAATAGAAATAGGCAGAATTCTTTCTTTAATGTATTTGGCATTTACATTTTTGAGTAGCTAAATAATTTCTGTGGCTTAGGGTTTTTGCACGATGACTACCTGGAGTCTGGCAATTACTGTGCCCAGGGTAACAGACCCTGTGGCAGACAGAGCATGGTGCTGAGTTCTCCTTGAAGGGGAAGCTCAGAATGATGATTTCAATATTGCCCAGTCTTTAAAAAATATTTATTTGGATTTAAGCTTCAAAGTTGAATAGAACACGTATGAGTGCAATGCATTTATGCAGTTGCTTTGCTTTGAGAGGGTGATTAATGCTAGATTTGTAGAAGAAGAATGATTTCTTCCAGTGGCTTGACTGTAATAACTGAGAAGAATAAATGTCCTAATTTAATATTTATGTAGGTGTCTCAGTAATAGGCATCCTACATCCTAATTATGTAAGAAAGACAAGTGTTGGTGCTGACATGAAATCATATATACTTGTAGGATAAGAAGCACAGATAATCTGTCCTTAATTTTACCATCTTTCATTAAAACATCCTGAAATGAATTAAACCTGTTTTGTGATGCATTAAATTATGGTTGTTTCATGTTTTGTTAAATAAGAGCGGGGCGTTGCCCTCAGCATTTCTCAGATAGCTCACACATTGCACTGCCTTTCTTCAGCCCTCCAAGCTATTTTTAGAGAAAATACTTATTCATCAGGAATTTGTACCTTAACGCAGCTTAATTTTGAAATTCTGATACCTTTGGAGTTTTGTTTCATGTTGGATTTATTTATTCCAATTTTCTTAATTTTACAGTATTTTTGATAGCCAGAAAATAACTCCATCCTGTATTTATGGATAAACCAGGAAATAATTAGCAATTCTCTATTGATTAGTTCTGTACACTAAGTTTGAGAAACATTAGACCTTGTCATTTGTGGGAAGACTTGAGAGAGGAATGCTACCAACTTCAGTATTTCCAGTAAATTGGAAGGAGCGAGTGTCTCTAGAATTGAAGTTCTAGATGTAACTGGGCATGAATTCTTAACTCCTTCTGAATCAGAAATCTTCTTCACTTCATTCATTGAGGCCATTTGTTTTAGGAAGAAGATTTTCAAGGCACACATGGCTGTTTTCTAGGGAGTGCAGGCTGTTTAAATGTCCTTTTGTGCCTTTGAAACCTCTGCTAAAGTTTTTATGAAGCATAAAACAGAGGGAATGCAATTAATTAGTGCAGTCTCTTATCATTCAGCAGCAAAGAAGAACTGTTAAATGCTTTTAGAGCACTACATTATAATAGAAAATTATTGTTATTCTTTAATACCAAGCTGACAAATCAGAGAATGCAAGGACTAATTATGAAGGATGGAAAACAAACAACCCTTTACAAAGGCTTTGTTTGTGGCACAAGTTTGCCTCTCAAAGCAGACAGGAGAAAGCAAGTGAATTATGTAGAATCTTTTGTGCTTTTAGTCACCTTTTTTTTTTTTTTTGATGGAAATGGATGCTTCCTTGTGATTCAGATAATCCCTTTAAATCTCAGGTGCTCTAAAAAATTGTCTTCCTTTCAAGCAGTGCTTTGCAAATTAAAGTCCATCCAGTGGTGCAGAGCAGCTGAAGGGTTTGCTGCTTTTAATGAAAATAGGCAGAGTTTTTAATCAGGGGACAATCCTTGTCTGAATAAGAGTTGATGCTTTAACTGTTGTGCTTTTAGAGACTGGGATGTCCTGATTCAGAAATACTTTCCAAAGTTGGGGTGTCGATAGAAGTTACAATCTGTTCGTGTTCCTGGGTAGGGATGGAGTTGTAGCCATGCATTTCCCTGGGGACAGGCTGAGAATGAGGGAAATACAGTTTGGTTTAACAGGTCCAGGTAATAAGCCAAGCCCATGTCACATGGAATAGCTCCAATGCATCTGTTTTGCTCACAGCTAAATTACAGTTGCAAAAGAACAAGCTAATTTCTCTCAGAGTTCTTTAGCAGTAACAGTAGCAGTTGCTTTCTAAGCCACGTCCATCTGTTGATTTTGGAGGAGCTTTCAGGGAGGTAAGAGAGGATGAAATGCTGCTCTGTAGCTCAGATTCTGATGCTGCCCCAGTCTTTGTCAGTGCTGAGAAGTTCCTGAACGTGCTATAAATATACTCTTCTTCCATGAATGCTTTTAGCACACCTAGACTGCAAGGTTAATGCTTTGGGTTGGATGAGAATAAAAATGAATGAGAATCAAAAGAAACTGGGAAATGTAGATGTAGTAGGGAAAAAGTCAGGCTCTGTTCAAGTCAGAACCAAAATTCCCACAGGCTTTTCTGCTTTTCTGTTCACAGTATTTCATGTGCACCTTGATTCAACAAAACTTAGGGCTGGGACTGGAGTGTTTGCATTTTAAAGAATTTGTGACCAAGTGGGGCTTTTCAGTTTGAAAATGCAGTGGTTATAAATAATCAATATCAGTATAGCATATAAAGGGCAATACCTTTTCATAGTGAAAGGAAGCCTTGAACAGCTGTTCTCACCTGGGGATGTGGTTCAGATGCCCAGCCCAGCTCTGTGTCCCAGTGGCTGGAAAAGAGCTAATGTTTGAAATGTTGTGCTCCAGATCATTTGCTTTAAATAATTTTACCTTTTGAACTAGCTGTAATCCTAGCTTGGACATACAATAAAATATACAGTTCTCTCTCCTGACTAATTTTTGTGAAATTTAATGTTTCTGAATGTGATGTTCTGTACATTTGAAGAGCTTGTACTATGAGGTTACTCTGCCTTTAGGGGAGCTGGTAGCAGATGTTTTCTCCAAGTGTTTAAGATGGTAATTCTTTTTAATAGAGTTTGCTTAGTTCATGAAATAGCTTATATAAAACACTTCTGTTTTCATAAGAAATATGTGCAGTTACGCTGGAAAGCATGGAGCTCTTCCTTTTCTGGGCTGCCAAAGGGAAAATGTTTCCTTTTTCTGCAAGAAAATATTTTTTTAATAAAAGCCTGACAATATGTTATTCCTCACCAAAATTTCCTGTGAGAAAAATTCCTGCTCATCAACCCTTCCCCTAACCCAGGGAAAGGACTTCTTGTGCTGCAGCCTCTCTTTGTGGGTGCAGCCTGAGCAGAACTGTGGGCATGTGGTGGCTGCTGAGCCCTGGTGATGTTCTCCTTTGGAAAGCAAAGGTTTGTTTTGGCATGTCGGGAAGGGACAGGCTTTTTGGGGCTAAGTTTGCAGTGACATCTGGCTGTGGAATGAAAGGGTATGGATAAAATCCACAACAAAGGATGTAGTTGGTTTAGGAAGTGTTTGGGGTTTTTTTTTATTTTAATTCTTGTTTTAATCTTTAGCCCTTTCTGATGTGCTTTTTCCAGATTCCCCTTTAAAAAAAGACAAGGGAAGAGCAAGTAATTCACTACTAAATCACTTCTTTCCGTGCAGAAAAGTCTGTTTTGTTCTTGCTCTGACTATTTACACAAGAAAATAAATATGGGACTTTATTATGGCAAGTGCAAAACAGATGATTATTTTTTTCAGATGGGTACTGGCACGTTATTGTTGGGTGGTGATGTTGAAAATAAATATTTAAAATGTAGAAATATTTTCTTTTAAAGAGTTCACAAAAAATTTTATGGTCTTAACTTTGATTTTACTTTAAAACGTCTTTTGTTTAGATGTTCTTACCCAGGGTAGGCTGGTTTGGGCTGCAGAAAGATGGGGAGAGTTGTGAGGGAAAGGCTGGTGCTGATTTTCCTGAAGAAGTTTATTTGAGTTTTGTGAATTTGTGTTGCTGACAAGATAGTTACCTACCCTGGGTATTGGAGCTGTATTTCACATTGATGCCTTCTGGGTGTGAGAGCTGTTTAAAGCACGTGGAGCTTGCCATAGCCATATTTTTATGTGCTGTCCGTAAATCTGGGCATTAACAAAACAGGAGGGGGCTGATGGATGGGCTGAGGGCTCTTTCCCAGCCCCTCTCTGCCTTTCCTGCTGCCAGGGAGAGAGAAAGGGAGACCCAAGTCTGTAGGCTGGAAGTTGAGTCTTCTGATTCTGTTTGCTGGCAGGAAGAATATTGTCCTTTTATTTTTTTTTCCTATTTCAAGTCTGAATTCCTGTGCACTTCTTGTGCTGCTTTTTATTGTGGTTGGTTTTAGAGACCAATCTTGTGAGTGCACCTGAAGAGATGATTCAGGGATGCTCTGGCTGCTGGTGCTCTGTGTGTTGGACAGGTTCTGCTGCTTTGGAAAGGCTGGAGTTACCTGACAGGTGAATTGTATTTCTCAGCTTTTCAGGTGAAGTGATGTTGTTTTCCTGTACTCTAAACTATTTATTGAACCTATTTAATGAAACTAAAGTTTTGTAAAATTCAGTTTTGTGAAGTTCATGGGTTTTGTTTCTCATTAAGTGAGGTAGTCCCAAAGGGATGGAGAGAAGTGGAGACAGAAACTGGTGGCTGGGAGGAGAATGAGGAATTCCTGAGGAATATGATGTGATGAAGCCTAGATGTCCTCTGCTCTGATGATACACAATTTCACAGGCAGCTGTAGATTCCCCTCGAAATTCACATCCATTGTAGTTACTCAGATGCTGTCAATAAAACAGTTTGTCAACAATAAGCCACCTCACTGAGTGCAACATTTTTTAACTATCTCCTCAAAATGCCCACTTGAAAAGTAGTTACTTTCTAGTGTTCTCCATCCCTCCGTATATTTTACATTTAGCCTTCTGTTCAGAAGCAGAGACTGAGACCGAGATCATTGTTAAGTAAGTGGCAGTCATGAACTTTTTCAGCTGGTGCCTATCAATAAGTCCATTTACTAGTAATCTGCTTGAAACTGCAGAACTTCAGAGATTACTTCTGTCTGTTCCCTTTCTTCTTTTTTTTTTTTTCTCTATTCAGTGTACAGCAGAGCTTGTAGGTGTTTAATGGCTTTTTATAGTTTTTTTTCTTTTTAAATGTACTTAGATTTTTTTTTTTTTTTAAAGAAGTGCAAGGGAGTATAAGCAGTGAAATTGCCTGAGTGTTTGGAGCTTTTATTAACATGCTCCATCCCACAGACGAGAACATGTCTTCAAGTTCTTAAGTTCAAGTTTAATCTGGGCGTGAGACCAAGGACTTCAAATTTATGTCCAAATCTTGTATCTGATGTTATGTTAAACACATCCAGATGGAAGGTGATATTCTAATGTTAACAATCTGCTTCCCCTCCCTCTGCTGCCTTTCTAAGAAGTTGCTGACAAGTCTTTCTGACAGTCTTTTTTAAGTAAATGAGATCAAGTATATTGAAGGTCTTTTATAGCAACAACCTCTGAGAAAGCTTAGACTTTGCAGTAGCACTGCAGAATGTGGATTTGCTAATATTCTCCTCCAGTCATGGATGGCACAGCTCACCTCAGGGCTCCCAGAATTTAAGGCTTGTTCTGGTCCTTCCATTCTGTGCATCCCATGCAAATGGCTACCATTTGTACACTTTATTGTTAGGCATTTATAAGAATTTAATAGATAAATACCTTTCTTGATAAATCTGTACAGCTTTTCATTTGCTCTGTTGAAGAACAGGTTTTTTTCTCTATTGTGATTCTCGGTCATCCCAGACATGATGTCTAATACAGCTTAGGTGATGTTAATGTAGTTCACTGAAGGATGTGGAGATAAAACATTTCTCCTTTATGACCAGAATAGAAAAGATACAGTCTGCCTTTGACAAAGGTAATTTTGTTTTCATCTAATTATGTGCTGATCCTGCTGCATTTCAGCTCTTGAATTCCTTATGTCTCTGCAGTTAATGTGTGTTAGCTTTCCTGTTTAGAAGAATCTGATATGTAGATATGCAGAAGAGCTGCATTTAAATTATTTGGGATCACTGGTAGAACCAATTGGTTCTTTCTGTGTGTAGGGTCAGTCTGCCTCCCATCCCATCCAGATTGATCCCACTGTGCTGTTACAAAGCCTCACCTACCCTCATCCTTCCTGCTCTGCAAGTCTTCAGCAATCCTTGTCCAAGAGGCAAACAGCGCTGGGGTGGAGGTTGGGCTGGATGAGCCTTTGCCCATTTTTTGACCATCTGTGCTAAAAAGCATCAAACCCCTTTAGGAGTCCATGTGAGATTTTTCAGAGCTGATATCCTCTGCCTTCACTGAAACCATTTGTAATGCTGCATAAACCCTCCTTTACCTTGCCAAGCCCCATGTGCAGTGCTCTGAAAGCAATCCCAGTCCTGAGCTGATTGGCTGGGGAGCCGTTGTGTGCCTCCTGCTCTTATTTCTTCTTGAAAGAAAGATGTGGTACCATTAATCTGTAAAAGTACCAGAGACAGATCCTGCAAGGGAACATTTATTAAAGTATGTTTCCTGATGTGTAAAATCTGCGTTGTTGTGCGGGAATAGAATTCTGAAGGAGTTTTTCCAGTTGTTTTATAGAAACATTTAGAGGTGTTTAAAACTACTCATTTTGAAATGGCATTTGCATACCTTGGAGTCTGACTTGAACTTTACAAGTGGTGATGCCTGGAAGTCTGCAGATGCTGTTCACTGCTGCCGGGCTGTGTCCAGCTGTGATTCTGGCTGTATCCAGGGTTTCCATCCAGCTGGAGAAACAAACACTGGTGGTGGCATGGGAGCAGAGCTCAGAAGCTCTTTGGGATATGCCTTGACCACTTCTAGGCATTCAGCAGATCCCAAGTCATTGCTGTAACAGATGCATTCCCTGGTCAAAGTGTAGAACCTGCCTGTATAATCCAAGTGCATGTATCTCCACACACACAAAATATTTTAACTTGACAATGTATTTTGCATAAATAAATAGACATCCCCCTGCTGGGGTGACATTCTCAATATGCTGCACATAAAGATGTCGCGTTGGCAGCAGGGACAATGCATCATGTGAGCTGAAAATCTCCAGCTTTTACTTTGCAGCCTGAGCACCCTCTGTCTCCAGGCTGGCTCCTGCAAACCATGATGTCAGGCCAGCAAAGAGTTAAAGGAATAAGGGTTTATTCATTTTTGTCCTCCCGGGGTGAAATTGGCTTGCCTGTTCAACTAACAGCAACTTCTCACTTTTGAACTAATTTGTATTGATTGAATTTCAGCCTGGTGCTGTGGTTGCCCTGTAAAGCTCAAAAGCATGCTAGAACTCGAGAATGTTATGCTCCCATGATGGAATACAGGCAGTAGGTAATGCCCAGGAATTTTTGTGATCATTAGGGAGAATCTTGCAGCTTCCGGCATGCAGAGCAGTCTGTTCAGCTCGAAGGTGGCTGCACTTGCACAGGGCCCTGAAAGCTCTTCAAACTAATTCACATTACTGTGATCATCTATCTAATTGTCTTTCCTTTAACTTTCATTAGCGGGTTCTGCATCGTTCCATTTGTCTCCCTGAACAAAGATGAAGATAAATTCAGTAGAGTTACAGCAGTGCAGCAAGAGACACAAGCTGCATGTACATGATGTGGGGAGATGATGATTTATTGGCTTGTGTGGTGGCAGGAGAGGGTGTGCTGGGCAAGGGCCAGAAAAAAAATGCTTAAAAAGATCATCTCAACCAGCTTTTTCATCTATTCTTCGTTTTTTTTTTTCCTCCTGTGTGCATCTGCACTCTGTCTCCTGCTATGAAAGATGTGCTGATTTGCCTGTGTGCAAACATCAAACTAAGATTCCTGCGAGCTTTTATTAGTTGGAAGGAAGTCTGTTTTGTGGCTAAGAGGCTGGGCTGGAAATTAGGAGACTTGGCCTTGTCTTCCAGGCTAGATACAGACTTCCTGGGTAAACAAAGAAGGTTCATTTAATCTTCCTTTACTTCAGGTCTTGATCTCCAATGTGGGGATTAATTGTACTTCCTTTGTCTCTTCCTGAACATCCACTCTGTTGATACCTCTTTGCAATCCTTTTGATGATGTGATTGAAAATGTTTTGTGGGTTTTTTTCATTTATTCCATACTCTTAGGAAAAAATTGTCCTCCAGTTGTTGTGGAGAGGTAGAAAGTTAAAGCAGGAGCAAGACAATCTGTACCTGCTGCTGTTCTCTGAGCTGCGGCTTCTTTTACTGATAAAACACAAAAATTTGGGTAAACAGAGGCAAGAGAATTACAGATACGGTACCAAGACCAGCTAAAAGATAATTTGGAGCAGATGCTTTTGATCTGCAACACGTTTGAAGAAGCCTTCAGGAGGTTTTGAGGATGGAATATGGGCTAATGCAAGGCTGGCATTGAGCTTTAATGAGTTGTTGACAGCTGCGATAGGAGGAGAGTGAGAGGCTTCAGCTGCTGCTGGTGAGAGCTCCTCTGCAAGTACTGGCAGCTCCCAAAGCAACATGCCTGGGAATGTGCAGAGCAGACTGGCATCTTGTGTGGAGAGCAGTGTTGCACCATGCCTGTACTTCTGCCTTCTGCAATATGCCAAATTCACGTGGGTGTGAAACTTTCTCAGCAAGGTATAAGCATGGGGTCTGCATGATGATGGAAAGGGCTAAAATAGTTTTTATTGTGTTATATTTCTCATTGCTGGTTAATAGTTGTATTCTAGCAAGGCCCTGTGTCGATGCTGCAGTTCCAAAGCTTCATCCCATTGCACTTCCCTCCGTGTGGAACTCTCCTGCCTTTGGAGTGAGGTGTGTGGAGGTGACATTAGATAACCTTTGTCAGAAGTCGGGGTGTGTAAAGGATCAGTCCTGGTTCAAACGGATACACGTGGAGAAGGAGGTGAGGACTTCTCCCTCCCATGGTCCTGCCTGCAGCACAGGAATATGGAGGCTCCAGAGGAGCTGGTGAGGAGCCATGTAACTCAAACCACTCGCAGGTAGCAGCACGGTCTGCTGTCAACTACCCAGGCTGGATTAGCAGTGGCTGCCTGCAAGCAAAAAGCTGTGCCCCATCTTCATCTCTTGAGCCTCCTGACTTCCTCACTGTGTTCCCTGCAGTTGGGTGTAAGTTAACTGATTGTAATTATTTCAGGATCCTTCCTTCCTTCCTCTGAAAGCTTGTTTTTACCTCTGCAAGCACCAACAACCCTGCGCCTCTAGAATCTTCTCCAGTTTGCCGGAGAAGAAAAAAGGTGAATTCAAAGTGTTTTCTTTAATTCCTTCCATAATGCCACTCAAAGCATTATTTTTGTCTTTACATGGTGCATTACCTTAAATCCTTCTTAGAGGAATCTTCCCAGTGTTTCATTTCCCTTCCAGTTCTGAGCCTGAGGTGGAATAAGATTCCCTTAGGCTCAAATTAGTGGTAAGGGTAGAAAAACCCAAGTATTAACCAGAATCAACCTCTGCTGCTGTCAGACCTACAAAGTTGCCCAGCCTGAATTCTCCTGCTTCCTTTTCACCTGGATAGCACTTAGAGGTCAGTGTTGCCAGGGGGTTTAAACAGAGGCTGTGAGTGAGCCCAGCTCAGGGAAGGGGCTGTGTGTGCCCACCAAACACCGTGTCACAGCTGGAAGGCAAGGACGGAGCTGCTTGGTGCAAGGACAGAGAGCCACTACCAGAAGCACTTGAGTTTCTTCCAGTCTGCAACAACCAGGACATCCATCAGCCAAGGTAATCCATTCTCCCTGACTTTGCACACTTGTCACCTTCTTTGGACTTTGCCAAAGTGCTGGCATAATACTTCAAAAATACTTTGTGCTGTGATCAGCAGGATTGAGGAGAAGCTGTTTGCCCCTAGCGCTCCTTGTCCCCTCATGTCCTTTGTCACCTGTCAGAAGCAATCAGTTTGCTACAGTGATGAAGTCAGGGCTGAAGATGCTGAAGGCTGCACTGGTTGTCCAGGGATAGAGACTGGATAATTTGCACCCTCCCAGGTTGCTCTTACTGGCTTCCATGGGCCTGGCTAAGGTCTCTCTCCAGAAGGAGGTATCTTAAAGGTTTAGGAATTGAAATATAACCTTTTTCCCCTGTTCTTTTTTTCTTTAAATAACTAATTTTAATTCCTCCTGTGCTACCTGAATTTCTGCCAAACCATTTCTGTGGAGTATAGACAATCTTCAGAGGTGATAGTTCATCACATATTTGAAAAATGAGATTCTTTTCCTGGATTGATGGATCTTGTGACTTATTTCAGACTTGGGCAGTCACTGGATTTGCTGAAAGTTGTTCTTTGCTTTTTTTCCTTCTCTATCCAGTGTTTCTTGACACCATTCCTTCCACTCATAAAAGCAACATGGAGGTGCGTTGCTCTCTAGTTTGCAAAATTCGGGTAATGTGTGTATTGGTGATTAAACAGGAAATAACTGAGGGGGAGAGGCTCGGAGAAAGCTTGTGGTGCCAAATCAACATTTTACATCCCCGGAATTTTGCTTTCCAAAATATGTAGGCTTTGTATCTGTTTAAAGTGATGCATCAATCTGATGGTGCTTGACTGTGTATAGGAGTTTGGTTGATGTAGGCTGGTACTCAGTCAGTACAACTAATTCTCCATTGCCTAGCAGTCTGTGTTTTTAAAAAAGGAAGGAGGATGACTCTGAATCTCTCAAAATGAATGACCTGTCCTAAGGGATGAAGGTTGGAATCTGCAGCCTTGAAGGTTGTGCAGATCTGGGGCTCTTTGTGGTGGAAGTTTTTCATGAATGACCAGTGTTCAGCTCACACCAGTGAGGTGTTTGTGACCCCAGGCTGGGGAGGACTGTGGCAGGACAGGAGTGGTTCAGGAGCAGGCAGTGATGGAGAAGGGCTGGTGCAGTTGGCAGCTGCTCAGCACGGGCTGTGAGTGCCTTTGGCACTGGGGTGGAACACAGAGCTGCAGGTTGTTGCTGAGCAGGCTCAGACAGATGGGACACCTCCAGAAGCTGTGGGGGAATGCCAAGATGAAGAGCAGAGGCACCAAGAGCCAACACATTGTATTGACTCCCTTGTATTGTCATACTCCTGAAAGTCTGTGGCAAATGTGGCAGTGACACAGGAGGTTCTAGGTGGAGATTTGGGGTGTTTTTTTCTCAAAACTGCTCTTTCTCAGGAGCTGGAGGAAGCTCCTCTCTCAGGGAGTTTTTGTGTGCTCCTGCTGCACTTCCCTGGCTTTGCAGATGCCTGTAGTCCCCTTCCTTTGGACTGAAAAGTGCTAAGGGGGCAGCTCATCAGAATTGGCATTTTTATGGCTGCATGGGACAGCACAGAGCACAGTTTGCTTGGTCCCCAGCCTTCCCATGCTCCACTTCAGCAGTGCAACTTGGACTTTTTGAAAGGAAGGAGATTTGGGATGCCAGAAATCCACCTCTTCTTCATGCAACTTTTCACTGTTGTCCTGTTGGGAGGCCCTGTTCCAGCCTCCCCGTGACTTTGAGTGATTGCACCATGACCTGGTGATTTATGGGCAGAGCCATCCTATACCAATAATTGCCTGGCTGTCAGTGCAGTCACATCTGACCTTGACCGATGTTTTCCTGTCACTAGCCCTAACACAGACAGGCAGTTCCTCCACCAGTTGTGCAGTGTGGAGATGAAAGGCTCTGGCTTGGCTGTGGCGTGTGGCGAGTTCCCCGTGTTGCTAATGGAAGCTGACAGTCTACATCCCACTCCATCTGCTCCCAATTTATACCTCGAGATTTATTGTCTCTGGAAAAAGTAAAATAAAGACTTGTGGAACAGAATTAGTAGATCTGAAAGCCATGGCGGGGGGGGTGTAGTGTGTCTTTCCTTCTGTACTTTCAAAGCTAGAAAGAGGAAGAAAGGCATTTTTAAATCAAAGCAAAGCTCCCTCACAAGGTCTCCTGGGATGCACCACAACCTGTCCCTCAGGGTGTGTAGCTGTCATTTGGTCCATGCTTGGCTTGAACAACAGAGGGGCTTTCAGGTCTCTTTTGTTTCTGCAGCCTGAACTTGAGGATTTAATTCGTTTACAGCCATAAGAGATGCACAAAGTCTCCTGGTCAGACCCAGAAGCCCAGATATTCTAGGGAAGATGACATAGCTCTCATTTCTTTGCCAATTCTTCTCCCAGAAGGGGTTGAGCCCTGCAGGTACGGAGTGATGTAACATCATACTGGTCCTTTATGTCAGTAAGAGCCACTGCCCGGGTTTGGGGTGGAAGGAAGCAGCAGTGCTTGGAGTCTGGCTCCTGTAGCTCTGGAGCAGAGTCCAGCCCACTGTGGACTTCCTTTTTGTCAAGAAAAAGTCGATAGGACCTCAGTGACAGGGTGGGCCCCTTGGGAAGCAAAGCAGCTGCAGCCTGGAACGGTGGAAGCAGCAGAGGCTGCTTCAGGGGCTGCTCATGGAATTTGAGGGAAGTGTGGAGGGGCTGAAAGTTTGCCAGAAGGCTTTGATGCTCTTGGTGGGTTTATACATCTGCAGGTCACCTCGTGCTGGTTCAGCTGGGGACGTGCAGCTGTGGCAGTCACAAAGTGGGGGAAGAAGCTCTTTGGTGGGCTTGAAGGAGTTGTGCCAAACTGCTCCAAATTCTGCTTTTCCGATGGTGCAGAGGGAGGGAAGGGCAACATTAATCACTGAGGACAATGGACATAACAAATGAAGCATGAATTGGGGTGTGAAGGGAAAAGATGACATGAGAGAGGTTATTGTGAAAGTTCTCATGAATCTCACCTCCATTTTACCTCCTTATCTGAGTGGTTGTGCTTGAAAGTTTGATTTGTTTTACCTTTATAACAGAAGGAACAACCTAAATATAAAAATCTGTCAAAGCCAAAAAGAGAGGGTAAATAAGAACAAAATAATGGAGTAACCATTTCTGTGTTTTTCTCTAAAAATCTAAGAAATCCAAGAGGTAGCATCTGGGTGTAGATATTTGCAAGTAAAAGCTATTGGTTTTTTGCAACCTTTTGGGATAGTTCAAAGACAATTGAGGATATGGGTATGATGATCATCAGTTGCAGAGAATGAAGCTGAGAAGTGTCACGTTTGCTGCTAATGTGCCTGGAAGTTAATTTATTCACTGCCATCTGAAACACCTGAGGCTGTCTCCTCTCAATGCAGGGCTTGGGCATTTGGAGAAAAAAGCCTCAGTAAAATTACTAATCTACAACAGCTGAATCACCAGGGAGGAAAAAATGTTCACAAAGGAGGACAAGTGTTTGTCAAAATTTCTGATTTGAAGGAAATGTCAGAAATTTGCTTTTTGTATCAGAGCTATGTGTATTCAGCTCTGTTGAGCTGCTCGTATTGCATTTAATGTGTTTATACTAATAATTGTCTGTTATTCAATGACACAATTTAAAGTTTATCTATTCTGCTGTAGGAAGTGACCAAAGTTTCTATAAATAAAATGTTAACTTTTTTATTGGCAGAACAGCTTACGCTTTTTTTCCCCTAGAAACCCAAGTCTTAAACGTGCAGCTCTGTTTTTAAAACCTCGGGACAAAAATCTGCATTGAAAACATAAAGCTTCTTTAATGGCCCTGATCACAACTGATTGATAGCTTTTCTAAACTCTGTGGTATTCCAGATGAGACAGATGTATTTAGTATTCTTCCTTGTAAAAAAAAAATCTAGACTTTGTTTTGCAAATAGAAATAAAAAGTTTGTTATTCTTAGCCATGTACTTTTAGTAACATGGAAAATACCTTCAAATTTTTTTGTTAAACTCAGAGATGTGCTACAGGACACACTTTCTTATCTTTAAACAGTTTTTAAGAAGCGATGCTTTTGGAATGTAACTAAGAACAAGCTGATACTTTATTTTCATATTCATCTTGTGGATGAGCAAGATCATCCCATTTACAGCTCAAATCCATCAGTAACACAGGAAGTAAGGAGAGTGCTGGGCTTCTCCAGACCAGGCAGCCTGGTTTTTTCAGGAGCATCCCAGCTGGGCAGTTCTTGGGCAAATGAGCCCTGCTGGTGTCTGTGAGCTGTGAATTACAGAATCTGGGAACCTTGGGCTGATAAAGGCTGAAATCACTTTCCGTTGGCGTCAGGGGAGATCTGAATCAGTCCTATAGTGAGAGCAAAACAGGAAATCACCGATTCAAAAAGCCAGATTTGTTGAGTAATGATTGAAATTTAGCCATTGGTCATTTCACTGTGTACTCTATAAACAGAAATGGTTAAAAGCCTCCTGGCGCAGTTTTTAGATAAACACATTATTAAAGAACGGTAGGAGAAGGCGTGAGGAATGTAGCTCAAGTGGCAGCATCACCCTTTTCTTTCGGGTTATGGTGAAGGACTCATTTTCTTTTTTTTTCTTACTAGGCTGCTATGATTTGGGAGAAAAGGGAGGGGACACACCTCATTCACCGAAAGGGAGGTTTTGACACACATACAATGAAAATGCCTTCATTTTCTTTCGTACCACAGTTCTTCTAACTACTGCAGGTGTGCTCTGGGGTTTCCTCCCTCCCATGCTCTCTTTTGTAGATAATTTTCAATACTTGCTTCAGGTAACCTCTGCAACAGGTGCTGTACCTGCAGGATGTCTGGGTGTTTGTGTGTCAGGTGTGCTGGAGCCCAGCATTTGCTTCCCTCTGGAGAGCCCAAAACTGGTACAGAGCTGATGTCTGGGTTTCCTTTGGCTCCTGTTTTGGCCAACCAAAGTATTACAAGTGTTCTTTGGAACTTGAAGACAGTAAACATCTGCATTGAGTTGGCTCAGATTAGATGTTTTGGGAAAAAATTCTTGACTTGTGAGGGTGGTGAGGCCCTGGCACAGGTTGCCCAGAGAAGCTATGGCTGCCCCATCTCTGGAAGTGTTCAAGGCCAGGTTGGATGTGGCTTGGAGCAACCTGGGATAGTGGAAGGTGTCCCTAACCATGACAGAGGGTTGGAACCAGATCATTTTTAAGCTCTCCTCTAACCATTCTATGATTCTCTATATATGCAGCATCAAATTTGAAGACAAATTTTCCAAAAAACATAAAAGGCCGAATCCTTTAGGAATTCTCACCACCTTGCAACAGCACTGGTAAAATAGCAGTAAAAAAGCTATGAGGTGTTATATGGCCGGTGTTATGGCTAATTTCCCTGGCATTTTTGGCACATGTGTGTTCATTAGCGTTTGAATGGTAAGAAGATTGTGAAACATTATCAGATAAATAAGGCTAGACAAGCTGGATTGCTGCAGCTGCTGTGGGAGCCCGCTGAGCTCGGAGTGAATTTGTGATGTCTCTGTACTGAAGTGGCACAGCTGGGCTCTGGCCGATGTCCTGCAGGAAACCTCAGTGGCTCAGGGCCCCGCTGATGGCAGAACAGGTGGAAAGGCTGCTGCAGGTCAGTCTGGCCTGAGAGCTAAAATTCATCTCCACCTCTGGCTTCAGGCCCTGAGGTGTGCCTTGAGTGTGGTGCCTCACACCTCTCGTCTACGCAGGGGCCTGTTAACCTCCAAAGGAGCAGACATCCATGGAGAGCTAGGTCTGATGCATCCATAGCGTGTTTCACTGGAGAACATCTGGCAGAGCCTTTGCCTGCCTCTTCAGCATATGCTGCCTCTTTCCCTTCACTTCCTCTCTGTTGTGTTTACCTCTCTCCCATTCAGTGCTCGCTTTGCAATGCTGAGAGCGATCAGGAGCGGGGCCGGATGGCGGAGGAGCAGCATTCCCTGAAGTCTTTGGTCAGATGCAGGAGACAGAAGCAGATGTTTGCATCTGTGTGGAGCTGGACAGGGAGGCTGTCCTGCTGTTGAGTTGTTTGTAGATCTGCTGCAGAGGATACTCAGTTTCCAAGTTTGGGAACAAGTGGTTTGTCTGTTATTAAAGTTGGGGCAGAAGTACAATCCGCAGGCTGCCCTATTTTCTTTTGCTGGGAAACAAAAAGTATTGCATTGGAAGGTGTAAAATTACAGGCTGTAGGAAATAAGTAGAAATGGCTGTTGAAGTGAAGAGATAAAGCTGAAGCTGAATCCTTTATTTCTCCAGCCTGCGGGTCATGCCACTGGCCTTCATGTTATCTATGCAGGCAAGTGATAATGTGGTAGCTAATGATGAAGTAACACATTTCTGTCCAGCTTTTTAAATACTGTCCTGCAGTATTAATGTGAGCTGCCCTGTGAAATGCAATCTGTGTCAGTAATCTTGCTGACAGCTGTTTGCCCCAGCCCTCGATTCACTGCTCATCTGGTGATTGCCCTTCTCACCGCACTGGCATTTCTCTGTTTCCATGGCACTGCTTTGCATGTGGAAGCAGTGCTGGAGTGTGTGCCTGGTGCATTTTACTGTCTTCATTGTTCTCGGCTGGGAAAGAGGTATGAGCTCAACTGGCTCAGTGAAGTTTGTCAGAAATGAGGTATGAATCAGTGACTGCAGCTACCCAGAAGCCTAATGCCGGGGGCTGAAGACTTTGCTGCAGCATCTCTAAAAAAGGTGAAAAGTAGTTTTGTCTTACTATGAGCCTTGTTTTGTTCTTTCCTACAGTTTGGGGATTAGCTGTAAGTTTAGAAGAGTGAATTCCAGTTCTAAAAGGGACTTTTTTCTGCCAGTGATTGAGTGTTGTCTGTGGTGCTTTGATGAGAACAGCTCCTGTGCTGGTGGGCACATGCAGCAGATAGAAGGGGATTAAAACTTCCTAGAGAAGTATTTGCCGTGGATACTTTGTGGCTTATAAGTGGACCCAAGGTCCTTCATGTAAAGGACAACTGCCTGACTACTTAAGAGTCATGTTAATTGTCTTGAGATAATTTTACCTGGCAAACCTCATGGTGGTGTCAAAGAGAACCACCACAAAGATGCACCGCTGTCATGCAGGAGGTGTTTCCACCTCAACTGCATTTTAAGAAAGTAAGGCACAGAGTAAGGAGGCAGAATGTGTCCCATGACTTTGACACCTGCAGGTAGGATTATTTTACAGGTGTCTCGGTTTGAAAGACTGCGAAGGAAGGCGGGAACCTCCCTTGGAATACAAAATGTGACCCCTTTCCCTCCAAGTTATTATAACTCCAAAATTAAGGGGATTTCAGGAAAAGATACGAGAAGTAGCAATAACAGTTCTTCCCTGGTGTATATCCATACCTGTATGGCAAGGCCAGCCAGCAGCACCAGCCGTGGCAGCAAACCCAAGCAGAGCAGCAGCCCAGCCCCGGCCTCTCCCGGCCGCGGGCACTTCCCCTTCGCTGCAGTGCCGCTCACAGCCGCCAGGGGGCGCTGCTGGCTCCCGGCCGGGCAGGGCGGCCCCGCTGGTTCCCCGCGCCTGCAGGGGGCGCTGTGGCGCGAGGTGCTCTCCCTCACGGGGTCATGGCGGGCGGGGCGGCTGTGGCAGCAACCTGGGAGCCGCAGCTGGGACAGCAAGGACAGTAAGACCCCAGAGTAGCAACTGTGGGGTGTCCCAGCAGGCAGCGGGTGCGGTGTTACAGTGCAGCCAAAACCCGGAGCAGCGGCAGAGCAGCGCTGGGCAGGGGCAGCCCAGCTCCCCACATGTCCTGTGGAGGCTCCTTGGAGGGCCTCAGGG
>JACBWW010000042.1:4445485-4485632 GCA_020086605.1 Lanius collurio
CAGAATACAGACTTTTGGGTACATTTTACATTGCAACCCAGGACAGTCATTTAGTATAAAACCAAGAAAAGCTGTAAAACAAACCGCTTAAGATTTATCTGTGGGGATGTTGCCACTTGCTGCCCTTAAGTGAGGGTAACAAGAGAACACAGGAGTCCTTTGTTGTAGCCAGAATCCCAGTTTGTGTACCTGTTAAAATACATCATTTGCAGAACTTGTGTGGAGGAAAGCATGCTTTATTTTTCCTTCCTGTAAATGGGTGCCTGAAACTCATCAGGTGTTTCTGCTTGCAAAGGGAGGCAGTTTCTTTAGTTTTTCTTTTAAATACTGTATTTCACTTTCCTTACACTGATAAAATGAATAGGGCTTTCTGTGACACTGGAAGGCTGCACTGCCCTGGAGTCCTCTGCACATATCCCATGCATGCACATGAGTTCTGTCAGTACCTGCTGAGGTTTTTCAGATTTGATATGATTAATTTAGTTTGAAGATAACCCTGAAAAAAGTAGAGTAAGGGAAATATGTCAGTGGGAAATAGCTACATAAGGCATTTCCACGTGAAAATACCATCACTAGTTGTGTATTCTTTTCTTCTGACCTGATTTGATTAATTTTTGGTGTGCTAAATTGTCCTAGGACTCCTCTGAACACAGAAGATACTTCTGTGAGGCAGAACTAGCGGAGGGTTTTGCATTCTGACGTTACAAAAGTTGATTCAGGTTCATTAAGATGAATAGAAAGCCTGCCATTGATTTCGTGGAGTTGAATTAGGCTCATATCCTCAATCTAATGAGAAACATTATCCTCATGACTCTCATTAACTCTGTTTGCAAAACAGACAGCGAGATACGACTCCAGATTTCTTCTGAGACATACGATGATGATGATGATTATTATTATTCTGTAGAACAGACAGAACCTTGTGTTTAGAAGACAATTGCTGCCTGAATTTGTCCCTATTGCACCTGCTTTGTGCTCAGGCTTTTTTCATGTGGTGAAGATGATCTTTGGGGTGGCTGCTGTGGAGCACCCTGTGAAAATACACAGGGTGCTGGCTTTGGGGGTCAGCACATCTCCCTGGCTGTGCCAGGGTTGTGATAAAAGGCAAATGAATCACCTGTCAGAATTATTTTTAAGGTTTTCTTATCAGAAGAGTGACCAATGTGTGCACTTTTGGGAAAGTTACTGCAATACTTCATTGTGATGTTTGGTTGGCAGTAGGAAATCTCATTTCCTTGCATTTTTTTTAACCTTGAAAACTAATTTACAAATTGTGGCTCGCAACAGGAGGGCAAAATGCCAAGGCATAATCGACTGACACAAAAGAAATTAAGTTTGGGCAGGCAGTATAAGAACCTGGTCCCATTGAACTCAGTAGTGCAATTCCTGTTGTTATTTTTGCCTTTGGTTTCACTGGTTCCTTCAGATGTTCACAGATCCTCTGAAGCCCAAACCTCACCATATTTGGTGTTTTGTTAGAAGTCCCGATTTCTACAGTCCTATCATGACATGACAGATTTTTTGGCTTGTTTTGAGAAAAGAATAGTCTTGCTCTTGTGGGTGAAAAGAAATTTTTAAAGTAGTGTAAAAAATGGATCAAGAGCATGTAACAAAGAAGCTTAAATGCATGATTTAAAGAATCTTAAACTGCATAAGCTTGTTTAAATTTTTTTTTTGTTGTTGTTTTGGATCACTGGGCATGACTATAAAAAACAAGGTGTCAAGTACATGATCTGTCATGTGTATGCACATGCCCTGAATGTGTATTTTTTGGTGATGTGGAGAATACCCAAACCAGCATTATTTTTTCCAGGTAAACTACATGATCTTGTGGGAAATGTAGGTATGGCTTGCCAACTTTAAATACTGAGCTACAATTCAAACAGCATTGAATATCTTTTGAAGATGGCAGAATCTGTCAGCACTGTAGGTCTGCAGACACACACACACATGCAGAAGCTTCACTGGTTATTTTTCTGTTGTTGATGGATCTCTTAAGTATCACAGCAACTCTCAGTTTATTTCTGCAAAGGGAGGACATGTATGGGCTGCATGTCCTCGTTTGTTATTTTGAAGTGGTTGCCAAATGTTCTCTTTAAAGGTGGTACATTTTGAGGAATTTTATGCGTGTTTGTTTTTTGGGGTTTTTTTTTGGTTTTTTTTAATGCTTATTTCCTCTGGGGTTATTGTTTGTTTGGCTTTGGGTCTTCTGGTGTGTGTGTGTGAGGAGGAGTTGGTCTGGGGGAGTGGAGAGGGGTTGTTTATTTTTCATTTTCACTGCAAAAAGAAATAACTTCCTCTTCTCCCTTGGGGCTAAACAAGCCATCAAAGTCTAGGAGGAATTGAAGCTGATGGTCCTTGACATGCACCATTGGTTTAAACAAACCAAAAGTATGTTTCCATATATATTTTTAAACACATGTGTGATTTAAAATTATCCTCCAAATAATTTTGGCTTGCCTGGTTGTGGGAGGACAAACATGGTTTCCTTTTTTTCATAGATTCCAAGTACAGGCGCGTGCTGTTGCTTGCTGTAGGCTACCAAAGACAAATTTTGTGAGTCAATACATATTATTTTTGCAAGATAGCAACTGGAAGGAAATTAGCTTTTTTAGAGGCAGAAAGGAGAACACAGGGTTAGTTTTCTTCTTGTAGAAAGTGTTCAGTCAGCATTAAAAGCAAGTGTCTCAATATCTTTATTTTTAAATAAAGTGTGCTTTTGCCTTGCCCTACCTGTTTTCCAAGTAAGTGTTCTGAAATCAACTTCATTTTCTTCTTGCTCCAAACTCCCCCCAAAGTAGGAACTGTGGGAGAAGGCAAGTTTGGGAGATTGTCTTCCAACAGCCTTGTCTTTGTCTCTTCTTCCACGTGCTGGTCAGTCCAAAGCTGGGTTTGCTATACCTCGGTGTGTAATCATGACATTTGAATAAACCTCAGGCACTTCATTATGGCCGGAGCAACCATCCTGAGCCTGAAATCACAGCATGTTGGGGACTGCATGAGGAAGGAGCTGTTACTTGCAGGAAGAGTCAGTTGTGAAATCCTACCTTGCATGGATGACTCCAGGCCGGGCTCCATGCAGCTGAAATTGCTGGCACAGAACTTCACGGTGATGATGTATAGAGTGATGATGTGAGGGCTGCCAGCAAATTTGTTTAGCTGCTGCAGCAATGTCTCCAACTGCACTTGGATGGCCAAGCTTCCAGGCTTAATCCAGTGCTGGGCAATGTGTGGATTATGCACAACCTTCCCATAAACCCTGCAGGCAGCAGCTGGCTCCCCCACCAGTGCCGTGTAGTTACAGAGGACGTGGTCAGTGAGCAGGAATAGCTCAGGAGAGCTGCCATGCTAACAAGTCAGGCTGATGCTAAGGCAGCACTGACAAGGGTGTGTTTGTCTTCTTGCTGTCCCTTTGTGTTGTCAAGGTAACTTGTACAGGAGGCCATGAGGTCACTTTTGTAAATGCACAAAAAGTTTGGAGTAGGCAAGCGGTGGCTTGGCAGGGTTAGGAGATGGTGAGCCTGAGGAGGGGGTGCCAAGACAGAGAAGTCTTTAGAGGAATGAGAGGAAAGGATGGAAGAGAGTAAATCAAATATGAGTAGTTCTGCCAGTGGCAGTACGGGCAGCATCTCAGGGATGCTGTTAGTTAGGAGGCAGAACTGGCAGGGCTACTGGAGCTGGATAGGGAATTTAAATCTTTTTGACCCTTAGCATTTTCTCACTATTCAGCCTTTCTGCAACAAGGCCAGATGTATTTTACCTTTTCTTGGGGGCTTTTTTTTTTTTAATACTTTTTATATGCAGACAGCAAAACCTAAAAGAAATGGTGAGATCTGTTGGCTTAGCATGACAACAAGAACCTGCTCAAATGCTTGTCTCCCTAGATTGTGTGAACTTGTAATTTCTCCCATTGGAGTGGGACTAAGCTCATCAGATTGCAGTCTGTGGAGGCAGGAACAGGGGCTGGTGGGTGCTCTCAGCCAAGCTTGAAGCAGAACTGGCAGCCTGTGCATGTGCAGCCACTTTTTTCCAGCCTGGATTAGGTGTCTTGCAGCCTGGCTTAGTGGGAACATCAGCCTGGTTCTGCCCTGGCTGCAGGAGCTGCTCAGACATTGGGGAGACACATGAACAGAGCAGGAGTTCATCCATCGCTTGTGCAGCTCAGGAGAAGCAGAACTGGTACAGGGTTTGTTGAGCAATCACTGCTCTAGGCCATTCCTGTGCTTGCTGAGAAATGGGTTTTTTTCCAGTTTTCCTTCCTATAATAACTTCATGAACAGTGCATGAGGCACTGAACCCTGCTGCCTCTTGATTATGTAGCAATGATCAAGTTAATTGTGTCGGTGTGTTAGTCTGCAGTGTTTTTGCTCAAGGATTGCAAGAACTGGGCAATACCTGATCCTTCATCTTTTGTAGGGATGTGCAAAAAAAAAGTGTTGAGAGGATTTAGACGTTATTTTTTGCTTTTTGTTAGAGTTGCATTTCAGAACAGAATGCACACTGTTGTGTGCTATATTTAGTACACAGCCAAATTATATTGCTGAAGCTTTTTTTGGCCTGCCATTGTTAATTTACACTAATTTGGCTTGCTTAGAAAGAGATGTTGGAAGTGCAGCTTTGGCAAAGCTCCTCTGTCCTCCAAGAGTCCTAACAGGATAGGTAATTCAGACAAGCTCATGTCTCAGGGGACTCGTTCTTGGCTGCCTTCCTCCATTAGCACTGCTAGTGCTTATACCATTTATTCCAGGGGGAATTGAGCAACTCCCACACTCAGTGCATTTGCAAATTTCAGCTCAAAGCTTCCTCTTATCGCTCACTAGAAGATGCTCACAACAAGGAGCGTGAAAACAAGGGAGGGGCATCAAGATATGGTCACTTGCAATGAGCCCTGAAAGCAAATGCAGACAGTATATTTTATGTCATGTATTTGATACTGAAACTCCTGTGGCTCTCCCCTGCCTCTCCTTTCCACTTTCCTTAGAAAATATCTTTGCTATCCCAGGAGCAAAAGAGTGAAACTTGGATATAGCTGGATACTAAACTGGTACCTGCCTGATCTGCTCTCAGCTATTTAGAGGGAAAGTTCAGGACCTCTGGCCATTAGACGATTTTGTCACATGACAAATTTAATCAGCTTTACAGTAAGTTTATCACCCTTTTGAAATCTCACATAAAAAAGTTGTCAGCTGAAAGAAACTCTGTTATCTGCTCAGCTGAACTGAATCAAACTGAGTTTTAACTTTTGAACTGTAACTTTTGCTGGTAACAGGTCCATGCTTACAACAGGTCCTGTTCCCCAGCCCCATCACCCTGATGTGGAACAGGGGATTTTTGTTTAAAGTATGGGTGTAGAGGACTCCAGTTATGTTGTGGGTTTTGTCCTAAGCAGGATCTGTGCTGTGGGGTGGTGGGATTGGGATTTTGCAGTGCAGGTCCAGGCAGCTGCTGGTCTCTACAGATCAGGAAAACAGAGGGTGTAGAGTTACTGAAGGAAATGTGAACAAAGAAGGGGTTTAGTAGAGGTTTTTTAGTGCTAGCTTACACGTTCTGCTTAGAGAGGTGCCTTGCAGAGTGTTGTTAGGAATGTAATTTCATGCTGGTATTATTTTCCTCCTGTATCTTCCATCTGCATCACTTACTAAATGCATTTTGAATAATCATATGGCAAAGTCCTATCTGGACTTGACAATTGGACAGAGATACTGCAGCAGAAACACACACACAAAAGCATAATTGTAAATAATGGATATTGACTGCATCTGCCAAAAGTTGCAATAAAAAAGCTTTGCCTTAGGTCAATTGTTCCTGGCATATGGATGAAAAAAGGAATCCAGAAGTGTGTGTTATAACATGAGCAGCTGTACATCAACATTTGCCAGCCAGACTTTTTTTCCCCTCCTTGTTTTTTAACTTCTCATGGAGCTTGTATCTATCACCAAGGTAGATACAGGCTTTTCAAAATACTCTACACTTCTGCACTGCTTGCTTGTATTGGGGTTTTTTTGGTTTTTTTTTAATAATGAAGAGTGAGGTAATCGAGATAACCAGCTGACACTTGCTGTTCATCCTTCTCCTGAAAATCAGAGCTTTGTTGTGGCTGTTGTTGGTCAGGACTTGTGTGTGACCCAGAAGGTTACACCTGAGAGGGAGAATTCCTCCACAAAGCATCTGTGAAGTTCGACAGGGCAGGGACACTTTGCCCTTCACATCCATAACTCCGTGTGGTCCCACAGCCAATCCTTTGCCATGACAGCTGCATCCCAAAGACCTGACTGCTCTCAGCTGCTTGCTGGGCCTGAATTCCACTGTGGAATCAGAAGTTTTCTAACGAGGAGCCATCCTGTCATTTCAGCTGGGAATTGGCCTTTGGCTTCTGCTCAGACTCTTGATGTAGCCAGAGGAGAACAAAACTCAGAGGAGTCTCACTGGCTGTGCAGCCTGGGCTGTGGATTAAGGCTATTATGAGCTACAGGAGGTTTTGCAATTGTTTATGGCAGTCTTTGGAGAATAAGTGTGAAATTAAGATCATGGTCTGATTTATATATATAATTTCTGTGATGTGCTCCTGTGATGCTGCAGAGCCAATTATAGATAACTATAAATATGCCATTGGGAATCTTTTAAACATTTGTTTTAGCGCTTTTGAGGAAGCCAGTACGAAGTTTAATAGGCTGTGGTGAGTTATTGACTGAACAAATTATAACCATGGACTAGAGTATGGTATTGACGTTAGAGATTGTACTGTCATCTTTAGGAGTCATTACAGGATTTAATTCAGGGCATGCTGAACTTTGAGATTTGCACTGGGTGGGATATTGACTCCATAATGTGAGAGACATATGTTAACCTGCATGCATAGCAGTCAGTTGTTAACATGGCTTCCATAAAAGCCATTGAAATGACCTAATAAATTCAAATCAGATTTTTTCCCCCTATCTCTTTATGCTCAGGGAGCTGTAAATGCAGATGTAGGAAGGTCTGTGGTGAATGGCAGTTACTGTCATGGAAATACATCCATTTTCCTATCAGGTATCAGAAACAAGTTTGTTTTGTTTTGTTTTTTTTTTTCTTTTTAAATAACCTACAGCATTCTGGAAACTAATTTTGGGAGTGAAAGAGAAGAGAAATAGGGACTTGTTCCATGCACATCTAAAAGGAGAATTGATGATCCAGCACAGGGCACATTTATTACCCAGTGGGGGTTGGTTCCTGGACTTGTAAAGCAGCAAAAGGCACGGGATAGGTTTGATTCCCTGGGCTCTGAAGCTTCCCAAAGGCTCGTGGCACTGCAGGGAGTCCCAGCAGGAAGGAACCACGGAGCCAAGTGCAGGCACTCGGCATGTGCAGCCAGCAGCGTCTGCACTTCCTTTTTCCATGCGGCGGGGTTTTGTAGGGCATGGCTCGGGAGGAATTCCTGCATCCAGTCCTGAAGGGAAACCATTCTACAGCAGCTGCCAGAGGCACAAACGTGCTAAGACTGTCCTGAGGAGCATTTCTGTGTTCCAGGGAAGCTCTAGGAGGGTTTATGTAGGCAGAGTAAATGTTGACTCTCTGGCTATTTCCAAAGTTTCCTTTATAAACCCATCTGGGAAACAATTTTTCCTGTTTCTTCACAGTGTTTAGTTTGCTTTGGATTCTGATGGAGCAAAAACCCCCTTCAGAAACCAAATCAATCAGGCAGTAGTGGGTGTCGAGATCTGCTCCCCTACATGGCTGATGTCTTTCCTTGGAATTTATTGCTGGGGAAAGACAATGTGTAGATTCCTGTCCCTATGTGACAAGTGCAGGAAAAATAAATGTCTCTAATACTTCTGAAGGGATTTTCACAAGTATTGGAGTCGATATGCCCAGCTTCATTATTATGAATTTTGGAGTGGGGGGAGACAATGTGCCATCAATGGAATAGTAACAGTACGTTATTTTGGCTTCTGCTTGGTAATGGACCATTCAAACTCTTCTGAGAATCAGAGGTGAGCAATTATTTATGAGATGATCAAATGTGTATTCCATATGCAGGGCAATAAAAGTCGAGATCGGTTGATTTATTTGGTGAAGGTTGGATGTGCTGCTCAAATATTGATAGGATCTTCCTGAAGCAAAAATGTCTTAAACTCATAACAAAAGTTGTACAATATAGTGGGAAAAGTACTAAAATATCATTTCTACTGGTGCTTTCCCAGTGCCTGAATGATCTGTATTCCTCCTTCAGGGCCATAATGACAGGGATACCCAGGATTGTGGCTGCTGAGTTCTCCCATCTTGGGCACGTACTTGTTCAGGAAATTAATCTCGTGCTTAATCTGGTTTGAGACTGTATCTTAATTTGTTTTGGTGCTGCAATAATTGGCTAAGGTTTGTTTATCCATAAGGGTAATTTCAAGTTTAATATAAAACCCCAGCTCCTTCATCTTTTTAATTGGTCATGTTATTATGTTCTCCTTTAATTGAAGTGGTAAACAATCCTTTTGAAAGACTGAAGCTGCTGAGAGAGACTAAGCCTCTGCCAGCCTTAAAAAAAACTTATTTTGAAAAACAGATACCCACAGTTAGACTATAAGAGGCCTTTCTGTACAGAAAAAGGTAAACTTACATGTGGACTGTCTGTAAAACCAGATTTTCAGAGAAATTAAAGCTGTATCTTTAATATCTCTGCATTTTTTTTATGAATGGAAGATTTTATTTGCTGTGGGAAAGGAAGTGGGAATGCCATTACATTGTCATATACCCACAGTCCCAGAGCTGTTGATACACAGATTAGTGTGTTGAATGAAATTTGGAAGATCCAGGAGATAATAATCCAGACTGAAAAAGTAGTATAAAATATTACATCATGTGTCTGAGAGGGGATTTTCTTTGTTAGAGAAGAGGCAAGTTTTGGTACAGGAATATATATAAAGATGTGGAAGAAAAAGGGTCATAAGTCCTTGTGTTTATTTGCTTGTTTTTGAGGGAATTGCACAGTTTCTACCAGTTTTGTATTTGCCCATTATTAAGTAAAACATGTTTGTTGTGGTCATTCTGACCCTTCTGTGAGATGCTTTATGGATTTTCATATGGAACATTCTACAAAAAATAGAGGAAGGTGGTGAAATGAGTTTCCTTATCCTGGGAAAGGATCATGAGAATTTGAGAGTCTGGTTTAACTGGATAAATATTTTTTATTGGGTACACAGTAGGCCAGGCAATACGTGCCTAAAAAACTTGTGTGTCACTCTACACATCCCAATCTATGTTTAATCCTGTAATTCTCATACAGGACCTTGGACTCACAAATAGTAGTAGAAAAAAAAGCCCCACCAAATATAACAGTAAATATCACAGCTGTCATTATAAGGCTGCAAGGGTTGACCACAAAACATTACAGACATGACCTTCTAGGAAGTTCCTGTTTATTTACTGCCTCTCCCACCACGTGTCTTTTTCCAGGCTTAGCTGTCATCCAGGTTCTAAGTTTGAGTGTCTTGTGTCATCATCCCTCCTGTCCTGACTTACAGCCAGCCTGGCTGTGTGTTGTGGCAGGGATTTTTGACAAGCTCCAGTTAAAGTCTTATCAGTAAAATCCTGATCTGATGGGTCCATGGACTAAAATCAGTCAGTGATGCCCCTGACCCCAACATCTACCCAAATGCTGTTCTCCTAAATAGATTTTTCTCATTGTTGGTTTTCAAACCACCCTTTTTTTTGGGGGGGGGGGGCAGAATTTAAAAATGTTGTTTTTCTCATTTTCCCCTGTTTACTTTCCATAGCTTGAAAAGTCTCTTTGAAGATGCTGACAAAAATAGCTGTTTCTCAATCCATGTAATTGCAGAAAAAGCATTCCTTTTTCTGTGTGTGAGAGCCTTTTTTTCCCCCAACTATCATGCTTTTTACTCAATAATAGCACTTTCTGGTGTGATTTTGGAAGCAGCCTAGCCTGCTTTGAAAGCTATGCTAAATCATACACTTGATTCCTAACAATAATTTCATTACACGTGAAATTTTATTTAGAAAGAGATGAGACACTTGTTAAGACATTACTTAGGCTGCAAACGTAACCACTTAGATGTTATGAAATGCTAGACTAAACATTTAATTTCCCTTATGCATTTTGAGAATAACAGTATGCATATATATTCTGGGTTTTTATGGTCATTATTGAAAGATGTTTCAGTAGCTTGTCTGAACTTGGCTGTAATCTCACAGATGTGGTAGCGACAACCTTACTGACTGTTGAAATCCAAAGGTATTTTTCTAAGCAGGAAGGCATTAGATCTTCCCACATACAAGAGTGAGTTGATATTTTAGAGCAGGCATGGAACATTTTCCAAAGCATTTTGACTCCCATTCATCTCCTTTGCTAGGATGTGCCTTATTTCAGAAATTGCAGTTTCATTTGAGGAAATTGGTGAAATCACCTTGGCTGCTACATTAAGAATAATAACAACCAACCCACCCCAGCCCAGGCAATCATCCAGCAGGATTATTTCATGCTGAGTGGTTCAGGTTTGGAAAAGAAATGCAGAGCTGACATAGTGTGGAAAAGTGAGACCATCTTTCTGATAGTATGAGATGCAAATGGATTCACACCAGCGTGTCTGGGTGTTAAATGCCCTTCAGGCTTGCAGGTTGGTTGTGCCATGCAAAATGCCCTTGAGGCTTTTAAAAATTGTGCATCATAGAGGCTTTGGGGGACCTGCAAAGTGTTTAGGTCCTCTCCTCCTTTTGCATTTCCCTGCCAGGATTGAGTCCTTCAGTACTTTCTTCAAGTCGTGTTTCAGTCACCTTCAACCACAAACTTTCTTTTGGAAAGTCAGGAAGTCTTGGTGTGCTGCTGGTGGGGCAAAAGTACTTGGAATAATTATACTCCAGAGAACAGAACTGAGAACATTTCTGAGGGAGAAAACAGCAACTGCAGTCAAACAAGCTGCTAAATAAGGAAACATCATTAGACATCAGGGCTAACCTTGGGTTTGCTGCCTTGCTTTTTAGTTCCACATAGTAGGAGAAAATATAAACAGGAAAGAGTCAGAGTGCCCTGATTGGAGAGAAAAATATTTTCTTGTGTCTGTGCTGCCAACAAAACAGAGTTAGCAAAAAAAAATATCCCTACCTTGTAACAGCCCCAAAGTGTTGGGTTCAGGCAATGAATAAAACGTTTGGAGTGTGCTGAGTGCAGTGCTGAACACAGCCAAGTATTGGCACACTTCAGGTGTTGGCTGAAGTGAGTCCCTGTTAAGAAAAGTGTGTTCTTCAGTTTGTTGAATGATAAGAAGAGCTAATCATCCATCTTTACAGGTTTTTTGCTGAATTACAACTTGGTTCTGTTTTGTGGATGTGCCTTTGATGCTCGGAGCAGCTGGCTCCTGCAGGAGAGAGTAGCTGGTAATTGAGGCTTGAATGTGGTGTAGGGCAAAATATTTTGGGAAACGTGGTTTGGCAAGAATTCAAGGTCTTCCAACAAGTTGCCATTGACTTAATCTCTGTTGTGTTTGCAGAATGACCCGTATTTCCTCATTCAGTGTAAATTCCAATTTCAGGCACAGCTGCCAAGACTAAAAGGATCTGAGGCATGTGCATGCAAATACTTCAATAAAAATCATTTCCCAGTTCTATCTAGAGATTTATAAAATAATGGTGAAGAATATTATGCATTCAGATTAATAGCAGATAAATATAAATTAAATCTGTAGAGATTCACCCACTGATTCTGATCTGGGTTGTTTGTTTTTTTTTTTTTTTGGCTTTGATTTTTAAGATGCACTTATCCATAAACCCTGGGAGCATGCAAAAATAATAATGATTGCAGCTTGTAAAGAATAAATTAGCAAGAAATTCTTACTCCCTTCTAATTAATTCCCTAATAAGCACCGAACAAATAACTGTTTTAAAGTCACTTATATTTACAAGGTAAGCAGCAAATTGAGCTAATAAGGGAAATTAAAGTGGCAGCAGCAGGTGAAGTGAAAGGGGCTGTGGGAGGATGGAGTGAGAGTTTGTGGCACAGCTCAGGGAGAAGAAAAAGGAAAACTGCACAAGGGACTGCACGTTTGAAGAAACAAAATATGATTTCCCTCACAACAAACCAATGCTTCCTTCCAGATGTGTTGTGCCCTCCCCTGCACGTTTCTCATCTCTTTGGTGTGTGTGGACATCTTCAGCTGATGCTCTTTGTGTGCTTCATCCTCCTTGAGAGCAGCAAACAGTCGAGGAGCTGCCTGGGAAAAGCTTTTCCCTCTGCATGTGCAGCTTCTGCTGCCTTTTTCTGATGTTCATATAAAGAGCCTGGAAGTATAAATCTCTAAAATTGCTGGAGTATCAACACCTGCTTGGTCACTTAAAATTAGTAGTTAATGAATTACTCTCTGAACTATCCAGTGGTAACTTTGTAGATAAAACTGCAGGGTGGTTGCAGTAGTGAGAACTCAAAAATTGAGCTGTAAATAAAAACAATTCCTTTAGATCACTACTGTAGAAAAACGTTTTCTGTGCTCCATGTTTATGGATATTGTGTAGTGCATGTATTATTTTAGTATTCAGAAACACATCAAACCCCTTTGTAAAAGTGATTCTTGCTTTCAATATCTGAAGAAAAATAGTCCTAATTTTGCCCACACTTATTAGAATCCATATAACTCAGTTCTTATTTCTTTCAAGATTGAATAGCTTCTCTTCCTCTCAGCTGATTATACAATGAATGTATTTATAGACAATAATCATCCCCCTCTTAGCTGTTTGGTGGAAGCCAAGCTCTCTGAGTCTCCTCTAACAAGAGCCTACTCTGGATTCTGTGATCGCTTCTGGAATCTTCTCTGTCGCTCCTTCAGGTTAAATTAATCTCTGAGGACTGGTGACCAGAGTTTGGGATGATGACTTGTCAATTCTGGCTCATATCATTAATCAAAATTCAGGCAGAGAAGATCTTCAAAGTTTCCTGTGCCAAGGGAAAAAAAAAAAAATCAGCTTAGGTATGATCTGGCTGGCAAGCTCATGTGGTCTCTTATTTTTTTGTTGTTTTACCTTCATGTGATTAATACTCCTTTCATCATCTTATCCAACGCTTTTCCTATCCAACTAATGTGCCTGCAGCTGCTGGGGTTATTTCTCCTCTCTTTTCCTAAATTGTAGGTATTTTAGGTTTTTTTCAGTCTCCAGGTTTTGCAGGTTTTCAGCTGCTGTTGTTAGTGCTCAAGCATCATGTTATAGCTGAAGTCTCCAGTTGGATTTGTGCCTGGACTGTGGATTTTCCAGTTAAGTAACACATGCCAGGGCTGTAGCTGGAGGAGTTGGCAGGGATATACATTCTGTTCCATACAGTTTTTAGTTGTTTCTCTTTCTCCATCCATGGAAGTGGCAGGTGTGTAAGTAGGGCATGGGTTGCTGTGTTTGTGCCTTAACATTAAAGCTCCCTGTGTGGTGTGGGGAGCAGAGCAACACCAAGGCCCGAATCTCCCAGTTGTCTTAAACTTAGACACATAAAAAGCATTTATTGTTTTAATATAGACAGGCCAAAAGCCCTGTGCTGTTGACATGAATGTGCAGTCTCCAAACCCCTCCACAAAACCCAACTAGTTAGGAGGAAAACTATTCCAGAGCAGTGGAGTTCTGCCAAAAACACCCTCATCTGTTGAAGTAGGTTCTAAAATCATAGAGCCAGAGTCATTGATGTGTTGATATTTGTTTAGATGCCTCCAGCTTATGCTGCGTGCTTTAAAAATGGACTTTTCTGTGAGTTCAAAAGACCTGATCTCATTCAGTCTTGGGAAAACCTTCTGTTGATGGACAGATTTTCCTGAGGAGGAGCTGCACTCTCAGGTGTGGTGGATGCAGGGGCTGTACAGTGGTTTTCCACGTGGGATGAACGTCTCTGCTCCAGCTGTTCACTGTTTGGGGCACTCTGTGGAAAATAATACATTTTACTTGCTTCAAAGGAAAAACCATAATAATGCTCTGTGTACTCTGTGATCCCATGGCAGTAGAAAATAATGGCATGAGAACATCACCCCCAAAATATGATATGTCCCTTCTTGGGCAGGCATTTAATCATCATAATCGTACATGTTGTGATTTGAAAGGAGAAGTTTCTTAATAGAAAAACTACTTTTTTTGTTGTTTTTTAATATACTGCTTAAAACTTCAGTTCACTGTACTCTTTCTTGTGACTCTAAAGCTACAAATTGCCAGTTTATTCTCAGTTATATGAATAAAAATCAATCAAGTACCATTATGAAGGCTGCCTACAAGGTACTTTTGTATTTTCTTCTGGAGCAGGTCCTCCTCCAGCTCTATTCACTTTTGAATATGGCTGTACCTCATGAATTCTCCTTTTCCTCCTATTCTTCCCTGCTCGTGTGAGTGGGATGAGCAGCGGTGTGAGAGCAATTTTAGAAGAACCAAACTAGTTCCAACAGGTACATTCGAGGTGTTCCTGTCCATACAATTCCCACTGGCAGCTGCAACAGATCCAAGTTGTTTGAATGAGAAACTTCTGGGTTTGAGTGTTCTTGTGGTGGAGCCTTTCCTGGGAATGAAGAGCAGTGGGACAAGGAGACACCATGTTAATGGCTGTGGGATTAGGATAGGGAGGTACTTCTCCAGCTTTGCCACTGTTTGTTCTGCTGGGAGATCACAAACCCATTGCTGCTTTCTTTCACTGATTGTCTTGTATGTGTAGGCTGTAAGATTAAGGAGTGGGCCTTGGTTTTCTGAGCATGTACTGACACTGACAAACAGAGGAAGTAATAATTTTTACATACCAAGCTGAGTTTATACCCTATCTAGCACTGGTGACTTTGGACTACAACTGTAGCATGGCTGAAGTTTTACCTGGTATGGAATTTTTTTCCAGTGGATCACCTGGGATTGATGGCTGGTCATAGAACACTGAGTCTTCCCTGTGTCCTTTGCCTATTTGTGCTGGTCAATTTGCTGGGATGGAGGCAGGCAGCAAATCTTTACTGTGTTCTTCTGCTTCCTGTTTCTTTGCACTAAGATTTGTATTGTTAAATATCTGTGCCAGTTTCTAGACTGCTCAGCCACAGCATCTGTAAATCCAAGTAAATGAAAATTTCCTTTAATGAAGCAAAGAACTCTATGCATAGCTACAGAAGAATTGTTTTGCTTTCATTATTAAACGGGCACTTAGCATGAAAATTCCTTCTCATTTTTTTCCTAGTAGCTCAATGTTTTATGCTTTATATAAATCACAGTTCATTTTTCCTGTACTAGAAAATGTTGCTGTTCTTCCAACTCCAGGGATACGTTGAGAGATTCTGTGTTATTAAGATAGCCAAAACTTTTCAGTTTGGGGCTTATTTTTCCATAGGAATGCTTCCTGTAATGGCCTTGCAGAAGGGATGTCATGCAACTTTGCTTGCAGGTTCTTCTTGTAGTGCCAGGAAACCTTGCAAGGTGTTTGGAGCTCATTCCCAGAGCAGCTGAGTCAAATCATAAATGTTCGTTCTTGTGTTGCTAAGGTCCCCCAAGTCTTTTGGAATTAAGAATAACTGACCACCCAGAAAACTTTAGTACAAGTTCAAATGTATAGATAATACGTTTTGGGTAGTAAGAAATCATTCTGTTTTTATTCTGTTTAAGTGATTTTTTGAAAAATTGCCATTCCCTGTAATATCAAGCCCCATGGTCTTTCCAGTTGTTCAGAAATGCTAGTCCAGTCCTAGGGAGCCATGTGGTCAAGGGAGTGTTTAAACCCATCACTTCTTGTTTTCCAAGTGCTGCTCTATGTAGGAGGAGCACATATCTGTCCTTTCTCCCATCTCTGTCACTCCCTGCCATGGGGATGTCCCGTGTCACCCTCAGGGGATGTCCCCTGTTACCACAGGTAACAGAACAAATGGCAGCAATGCCTCCTGAACCCATGGGGAGCTGTAGTGCTGCTGCTGAAAAACAGTCCCCTCTGCTGGACCCTCCTCTCTGGGGGCTTAGAAATTCCCCTGAGTGTGTGATGTAATGTGCTCAGAATGGGCCTGATGTGGATGAGGCTTCAGTGATTTTCTGCCAGTGCTCACTGGCCAGAAAGGAACAGCTTGAAAATAAGTGATTTTTGAATGAAGTTGTGGAGGCAGCAGAGTGTTTTTTATCTCTCCTGCCTGTCAGGAACAGCTGTGCCTCTCACCCAAATTTTCATTTCATGTACCAGGGTGGTGGACTTGTTTTGGGCTTTGAATTTTTCAATAGGTATTTAGAACACAGAGAACTCAGAAGCTACTTTAACCAAGTTAAACTTTTGTGTTTAATTGACCCTTGAGAAGACAGTGGCAACTCCAGGAATAAGAGCTTAAGCTGAGCCTTTGTTCCATCCTTTGAGTGCTTTGCTGCTGCTTTATCCATCACCTGCAAGGAGCTAGAAGGAGGTCTGGTAGTTTTGGGCAGGTTGGCAAGTTTAGCATTAATGAAAAAATTTTTAATTTTTTTTCTTTAAGAAGGATGGGTGAGAAGGTAACAAACCACTTTGAACTTGTGAAGGACAACTGTGCAGAAAAAGACTTTGCTGCTGTTGAGGGGAGAGTTCTGTTGATTTGAGGTGTACGTGCTGCTCTGCTGCTGCCTTATTGACACAGCTCATAATTTTGATGCCCCATAATTGAATTGTGTGCTGCCAGAGGAAGCATGGAGATGGCTTCTTCAGGGACTATCTCTCTCTAGTGTGATGCAGCTTATGAATTATATAATGGGACTTTTGGGGAAGCACAGCACTACTTTAGCACAGCTCCAATTACAGTCATTGACAACCTTGCTGTTCCTCCTTGTAGCTGTCGGTGCAGGTTTCTGTTAAATCAGTCTCGCCAGTCCTCCCCGGTTTTTCCTTTGGGATGAGAAGACAAATTGCTGTGTTTCATTCAATTTAGTCTTAATGATAATAAGGAAAAATAGATATGTTCTTAACAGGGGAATGATACATGACACCCCTTAGCTGTGCAAGCAACCTTTTGGAACTGGCACTAAGTATTGACTCTCACATGGAGAATTTCATCTGAGTGTGGCTGATGGATCACTGTCTAAATCCCTGAAACCTGAGTGAGGTGTATTCCATAAATGGCTGTAAATTGATGAGTTTCCATACATATTTACTCTGAGCCTGTAGGGCCTAAGGTAGCTCTTTAGCAGAGCTTGCAATTTCTTCATAACTTATAAAATCTTCACAGAAGGGGTGATATGACCTTGGAATGTGGCACTTGGTGGTCTCAGAGGTTGTCTCCAACCAAATGATTCTGTGATTCTGTAATTGTTCCCAATCAGATTCAAATATTGATCTTAATATTTTCTTTCTAACTTGTTGTTAGGAGAGTAGTCACGTGGTTTTTATTTAAAATAACATTTTTAAAATGCTAAATAAAAATAAGTATAGCACAGAACTGTATATGCTTCTTCTTCCAGAGATATTCAGCGCTTTCATGTTCAAAAATGATAAAATAGAGTCTTACTATATTAAAGTACCATTTCATTTTGATTAACTATTCCCAAGAGAAAATGTTGTTTGAGTCTCTGGAGTTTTTTCAGCAAATTGGCCTTATCCCTTTGAAAACTTGGACCAGATGTTGCCATCCAGTAGCACTAAATGGTGCTTGTTTAGAAAACTGGCTTAGTCTTCCAGAGTTTATTTTGCTAGCACTGTGTTGGGCAAACTTTGAAGGCAGTCTTGTGTCTTCTACTAGACTGACTGGCAATATTTAGAAAAATTAGATAAGCTTTCAGGCACACAATTTCTTCTTCAGATTTGAAGCTGTGAAGCCACAGGTTTTCCAGCTAAGTGGAAAATGAGTTTACAGAGTTTAATTGGTTAGAACTTCTCCCTAAGTGGCACTGGCTGAGAGCTTTGCCATACGCTGAGGGAAAAAAAAGAACATCCAGCCAGAAGGGAGATGGAAACAGAGGTTGAACAGTTGAGGTCAGAGCAATAAATGACTCCTCAGCAAGGAGTGCTTGCAGAAGAGTGGAATTATTTTTGTTAGGGATATCTGTGAAGCAGTTGGCTCTCTGGACTAACCCAAGCAGCTGTGGCAATGCACACCTGCTCTTGCTGGGTCTCCATGACACAGTTTTGGGTGGTTCTGAAGGACAACTGATGCTGCTCTCAGCCCGCCCTGCTGCCAATGGCTCTCCAGCAGAGCTCTCCGGTGGGATCCATGAGGATTCCTGCTTTGTAGCTGGGGTTATGTCACAAGCGCATTCCCAAGGCACCATGACTCAGTTGGCATCATTTTGGGCAGTTTAAAATAGAAGTGAGCCAGGTCCTCAGCTGGCATAAATTGATGTTATTCTATTAAATTCAGATGGGCCTAATTATAAGTGCTCCAGCAGACACTGAGGGTTGCACAATCCATTGCTTTTGTTCGTGTGTGCTCACCCATAAAAGTGAGATTGCACAATGCAGCCCTCTTTGAATGCATCTCTGTCTCAGCTGCTAATTGAAACCAAACATGGTAGGATTAATAATTAACTGCTCCGGAATTCTTGTATTAAAAATTACTGGAGGGATCTACCACTTGCATTAAGAGATGTTACTCTATTGCAGGATTAAGTCCCAGCAGCAGTGATTGGAGGTCTCTAAACAGGGAAAAGTTGGACTTGCAGAGGGTTTGGATTTTTTTTTTCCTCCCAGTTGTTGTGGCTTCTGTGCCTCCTGCTACACAGGGTGCATTTTCCAAGCCTGGATGGAGGAAGTTGTTAACAAAACTCCTGTTGACTTAGGTGGAGGACGGCTTGGGCTATTTTGCTGCACAGGAAATGGGGCATTTCTTCGGCCACTGTTAAGTGTATTTTCTCTTTTCAGAAAGCAGCCCACATTTTGCAATAGGGAAATAGGAAATTGTATTTCCTCTGACTTGCAAGGAAGTTGATCTCTGCCCTCTTAATTAGTTGTTTGAAAGATGAAAGCAAGTGCCTGGAGTGAGGGAATTCCAGGAGGTTTTTTGAATCAAAGTACTAAGAAATGGTCCATTATGAATTGTGATTTATCCAAACCCCACCAAATGCTGCCTACAGAGGCACTTCCATGGATGCAGGTCCTGCTCTCGTCTACTTATATCACATGATGCTGTCAAACAGGGATATAAAGGATTCTAGGGATAGAATTACAGACCCTGTGTTCTCTGTCAGAAAGTTAACAGGGCAGGAAGGCCAGGAGTGCATGTTCAGGGGTCAGCCTTTCCTACAGCTCTGGCAGCTGGGTTGGGCCAAGTAGCCCCACAAAATTCCACTTTCCCCTTTTTCTTAGACTGCCCTTGCCATTTCTTGGGTCCTCTGGGGCTCACATTTTCTGCCACATGGCTTGGTGGCATGCAAGCAGCTTGAAAGTAGTAGTCAAAGCTCCAAACCAACTCTACACCTGATCATCCTCCTTCCATCTGGGAGGATGCAGACCTAGGCAGGGTTGTTCAGGTCCTTGGGAGTGCTGGTCATTTCCTTTTCCTTTTTTTGTGTCTCTTTTGACTGTGTTATTCCACTTAAAAGGGTCTTTTTGTGTTGGTTACAGAAGATCTAGTTGCACTTTTGTAAGTGAATAAATTACTAATTCTGCTTGTTGTTCTTCTTTTTTTAAAACCAAAAATACCAGACAAAAAAAAGCTTTTGAAATTCATTCTGTGTGGCTCAGCATCTCTGTGTAAGATCCATTTTTCTTCAGCATGTTTAATTTCCCTCATGTGTGTGTTGTTAAAGCCTTTATTTTTAGTGTTAGTCCTTTCAGTTGGTGAAATCTGATTTTTATGACATGGTCTGCATGTATCTGGAGCTTCTGTGGAATGTTTCACAGTGGGCTTGAGACGATTTTGGGGTGTGGGTATTGTTTGGTGTGTTAAATATAACTCCTGTTTACCACCTGAGTTCTTGCTCTGAGTGTGATAAATTCATGTGTAGCTCTGCCATGTTGCATTGTTTTCGTTCCTGCCAGGATCTTAATGGTCGCATGGATTAACTCAAAAGGACTCAGAGCTCTCCAGTGCTTGTAATTGTCAATTGTTTTTATTTATTGTAATTAATTGTAAATTGTTTTTATTTAAAGTTCCTACACTGTCAGAAGAGTGCTTGTGTCCATAAGTCCTGTGTATTGGTGGAGTTTGGGTTATTTCCACCTTTTATCACCCTGCCAATGCTTCTTTGGAATCTTGGCAAGGTTTGATACCCTTGTACTCTTTCAGGCAAGTAAGGGCAAAAAAAACCCTCTCAAAAGTGCAAGTTTCCCTATCCAGGCCACATAAAGAGGGGAAAATTTGCTTGTGGACTTCAGCAAGTATTAGAACAGGAGGAAATGGGATTGCTAGGGGGGACAGAGGAGAATGTGATGAATGTACAGTCACATGAAAACTGGTCGGTAGAGTTGGTCTTAGTAGAAAACAAAGGTCTGCAAAAGCTATGCAGGAGTGGGTTCCTTAGAACAAAAAAAAAATTGGGATCTCAAGTAACCCATGGCAAAATCACATGTCCATCAATTGATTTTTTTTCTCTTCTCCTTGGCCTTAAAAGAAAGGGAATAGTGGCTTTGTTTGGCACAAAGATACCAAGTTCTCTACCCAGTGTTTGCAGTTAATACTCTGGGAGGCTGAAATGTGTGGCAGTTGTGTGGCTGTCCCTGCAGTGTGGTCCCACTCCTGCTGAAGTATTTCAGACTGCTGTCGGTGGCTGGGAGTCACAGCGCTCCCATCTCCAGCATCCATCCTCCTTCCAGGTGTGCAAATCAGGGAAAGGGGATTCTTCACATTGTGTGTGTGTAGGGGAGGGCAGGAATTTGCCCAACAGAAGCTGTTCTCATGTGCCATTTTATTCCAAGCATGGCATGTGTTGTATAACCCCGTAACTCAAAGAGGAGCGCATGAACTCTGAAATGCTTATCAAAAAGTGCATGTGTTTCACTGAGCAGCAGTCACTAAAATTGTTGAACCTTGTTATCATTACAGATACAGCACTTCTTGGGGTTTGTGTGTACTTCTGAAGGTGTTCTGGCAATAATAAAGCAGGTTTTCTATTGCAGAGGCAGGGTTTTCTGTTTGTAACACTGCCTTTGTCACACTGTGACAAGCATCAAAATGCTAAAATTGTATTAAAAAGATTAAACCAAAAGCACAGCAGCTGCTATTTTGTGATCCAGGAAATCAGCTTGACTCTTATGGCTCCTATATAATCTGTATATCCTAGGAGACTGGCACAGCATTGCTGTGGGAATTGCCTGGGTGCACCTGAGCTCTCCTTGAAGCCGATCTCAGTTTGGACAAACAGATGTGGGAAGTGGGACACTAATAACAAATCAAGGCTTCTTGAATAATGTAATAATTACTTGTGTTGCAATTTTTCCTTCTAGGAGACTGAGCTGCTGGATATCAGCCTTGTCAAAGATGCCAGATGTGGAAAACATGCCCGAGCTCCCAAGGTAGGAATTCTTACTGTGTGCTTCCCTGTTACATTGATGACCTAGATAAAAAAGAATGGGAATTATATGCAAGAATTGGAAGGAGGAAAAAGTTCCCATCGCTAAGAAGTATTTTGCCTTTTCTTTGTTTAACACTGTTTCTGTTGAGAAGTGTTGGGATTGTTGAGCTGTTGTCATTGGATTCTGTGTGTAACATCCTGCTGGAAGCTCTGCTGGCAGCCCAGGAACAAAAGTCTTGGTTTGTCAAGGTATATCTACAAGTTCTTGGCTTCCCTGATGGCAAGGAGCTGATAGTTGTTTGAGTCCATGTTGTATTTTGTGCTGGTGACTTTCCTCTTTCAGTGCCTCTTGAGGCCAGAAAGAGATGTTTGGATTTTTTTTTTTAAACTGTTATCGGAGAGGTTGGGATATCAGCTCCCTTTGGGTTTGCTCTGATGTATTTGTGCACTCCTTTATAGTCTCTACAGACTGTAGGTTGTAGGTGCAAGTTCTCTCTGGTGTTTTTGTCTGGGCAGACACAGCACATCAGAGGAAAAACCAAAACACTTGGCTCTGGAAGCAAGAGAGTGCCTCAGGGAATCCCAGGAGCAATAGGAAAAAATGAAATATCCCCAGGGGCTGGAAAGTGTGGCCCTGCAGCTGCTTAGCCCTGGTTGAACAGACCAAACGAAGTTTTCTCCCCCTCTCATCTTGGGGAAGGAATATGCCTCGGTCTGGATGACCTCTCTTCCTTGCAGCCAGCCCTGGGCCCAGGCACTGTCCCAGGGGCTCCTCAGGCCCCCACGGGCAATTAGGAATGGAAAAGGTTGTTTTTCTGTACCAGAAAGCAGTTGTAGTTATCTCTGAACAGACTATTCACATTTGGTTTCAAAGCTCTCCATGTAGTGCTGGCAGCATTTTAAAGGCTGAGTTATAATTGAAATGCAACAGAAGTACTTTGACATCCACATTAATACCAAATGAGTTCACCATGATTAATGGTTCTATGATGAATAGCAATGAAGTATTAACAATGTCTAGAACATTATTTTAACATGCTACCCACTTTACAGAGGACATTCATGTTCTTCTAACAAAATGTTTTTAGCTAAAATTTATGCATAGCTATTGCCTCGGTGACTTTTATTTATTGGGTTACATAAAGGCTGGTTTTGTTACAGCACATTACAGGCTTGACAGCAGTGGCATTAAATGAAGGGTAGGAGAAAATGTGGGCTCTTGGGGTGGTGAAATGCACCACCTGTGTGAATGAGTTTGCTTTTTCTCATCGATTTGTGTGTGGGCAGCAGGAAAACAGCACCTGGGTTGGCTGTTGATGGCATCTTGCAAATAGTGTGAAATAAAAGGCTGGTTTTGGGGCCGTTTGTGCCAGTTTGCTCTGATCTGTGCTGTAGGGGCGAGCAGTGTCACAGAGCCCTGGGCGTGTCTCTTGCACAGAGGATCTCCAGCTCAGCTTTAGAAGGCTTGGCTCCAAGTCAGGCAGCAGCAGCTGGGATTGCACAGAGGTTTCCGGTAAAACCCCCGGGATTTTGGCTGAAGAGAGAGCACTGGGAATGGAGGATACTCAGCAAAGCTTTTCAGGGCATCTTTTCCACAGCTTTGCTTCCAGCTGGGAGCACCCCTTGCTTTCACTGTAAATGACAATACTGAGGTGATTTTCTCTACATCACCCCACCACCCCTCCTTCTGCCCATAGTTTTGCACAGCTTTTTGTATTAGGGGACTTCTGCCAGTTTATGCAAATTTTTAATTATATTTTCAGAATTCTAAGAGTAGGTGTCACCCATGGGTTGTCATTACCAGCTTAATGGGAATATTTAAACCTCATTTGGTGTATTTCTGATCTACTGCTGCTTTTTGATAGAAATAAGTGTCTTTTTTAATAAGCCTCACCTTCTCTGTTAAATAAAAAAGCATAATTCCTTTTTATTTTTATGGAAAGCTAAGTTTCAGTGTCATTAACTTCACCCACAGTAAGCTACCAGAATGTGTGAGGTGTCCTGGTTTCCAAAACTCAGAGTCTGTTCTCATGCTGCATTCAGTGCACTGCCATGAGTATTCTTCATTTCTGAAGATGGACTGAGAAGCACAAGGAGTTTTAAGGTTTCTCTTTTAGCCTTTTTGGGTGATGCTCAGTTTTCATAGTATTCTTCCATAAGTCCAGTCCCATATATTTTGTGATGCTTGTGCATGTTTTTTGCCTCTTCCTAGGTTTCTCATCCAGTTGGTCTGGTTACTTTCTCCATTCCCTCAATGTTTTAGCCTCTAAAGTTCCCTTGAAGACACAGAAGTGCAGTTCTCACCCTACAGTCATCACGTTAAGGTAGCACAAAGAATGAGCTGAGAACACGGTTCTGAGCTCTCTAATGAATTTGTGGCTGCCCCTGAGCAGTGCTGTTGCCATGTGGCAGGAACTTGGGTTTCTAATGATGTAGAAGGGAGTTTTTAGTGGATACCAAGGCACTTGATGCTTGGGAGATGAAAAGCAGTCTACTCAGATGACCTTGAGTTTCTGAGAAGCTCCAGCATCACCTTCTTTTTGCACATTGTCAAGGGATGGCTCCTTCTGTCTTCAGCTGCTATTTTCAGAAATAGTGACAGAGTTTTCCATCTCAATGCAATATACATGCAAAGGCTGATTCCTTGGCAGAAAGGCAGAATCTCAGGCAGCACAGAGCACTGCAGCAGAGCTCTACATGAGAAGAAAAATGAAAGTCATATTCTGAAGGGAACAAGAAAAGACATTAATTGTGTATGTTAGGAAGAAGTGCCTCCATTCAAAGTCAAATGAAATTTATAAAGAAGTGAAGGAATTATAAAATGATTATTAGGACTTTGCCTTTTTAGTTGGCATTAGAATCAGGTAGGAAAAGGGAACAAGAGGAATTTTGAGAACAGGAGAAAATCATTAATTGTGATGAAGCAATGATTTATTTCCCTTTATTCACACATTACCTGGTAACCTGAGCTTGGTTTTTATGTGCAGACTAAGAGACATCTTTTCCCTTGTAAAGTTCAGTGACAAGGTCTGCAAAATAAAATAACACAAAATGTGCTTTGGTACAGGGAGCCATAGGAATATCTATGAATATTCACATGCCTTCTGGAAAGCATGGAAGTGCCACTCAAGAGTGTGTGTGCTCTTTAAAGGGAGCCACAGCTAAAAATGTCAGGCACCAGTAAATACTGGGAAATGAATGGTAAGGTGGTGAAAATTTGGCAGCTGCAAACATGGTCACAGGACTGGGGAAGTCACACTTTTTACCATCTTGTATTTACTTTAGCCAATAACAGTTTCTATGGAAACTAAAATCTTCAGCAACTATGTAAGTGTTTTTACTAGTGAGAAGAAATATCAGGATGAGTTGACAGGGAGAAGGAAATAACCCCATGGTAAATGCTCATATTGAAAACTTTTGTGCATTTGATCAGTCTGTTTTCCCTCAGCATCCTGTTTTCCTTCATAAATCATTCAGCAGGAAATGAATTTCTTTAAATAACATATACTGTGAAACCTGTAGGAGATGAAATTATGAATGATAGAATCACTCTCATGCCAAGATGTGTTTAGAGTGTAATCCCCAATTTTAAAAAATCCTGTGGCTCCCCTGCCCCATTTTTTCTCACTTCAACAAGCAAGGTCTACAGAGAAAAATAATTCAGGTGTTTGAATGTCAGAAATTTGCCAAGACCCCAACTACTATTTTAATATCAGCACCAGCCTCTCTGTATTTAGTGGGTTTTCTTGAAATGCTCAAGTAGAGTGAGATGATTTTGGACCTATCTTAGTTGTACTCCAAAAGCTGCTGTGGAAGCCTTGCTGACTTCTAACACATCTGTAAAGGAAAAGCAGCATTTCCTGAACTAGGTGGGCTCATGAACTAAAAGGAAAACTAGCAAGGAAAGCCTAAATAATTCTTTAACTGAAAGTCAGGTGATTTGGGGGGAAATGAGGATGTTCAAGTCTGTTTGAATGGTCAGAGCTCTGCAGACTGCAGCGTTTGCCTCTGCTGCTGCTGCACTCCAAGGCACTGAGTGAGTCAGTAGGACTGACAGTGTGTGCAGGGACATGTACCCTGTGTTCAGCAGCACACCTTGCTTACACTGCCTGTGGCAAGGGGCAGATTTATTTGGGTTTTTTACTGTTTGTCTACTCAGTCCATTCCCTGGAGAAGCCAGCTATGTCCATGGATGGCCCAGGACAGCAACACACCTGCTGCCCTCTGCAGCACCAACTTCTGTCGCTCTGCCCGTCTCAAATGCTGCTGTTGCTGTTATTTTTGTCTGCTGATAGAAATGCATGCTGCTTTCCCTTCAACAACCTTGATGCTAAATTAGAAAATGTAAATTATGCCTAAGCACTGTTCTATTTCTGCCAAAAAGAAATAAAAATGGAATGTGCACGCAGCTCACCTTCTTCCCACTCACCTTGGGGGATAACAGCAACAGCCACAAACATCCGCCCCAAATGTGTTTGTTCTTTTACATAACTGCTTTTTTTTCATAGTAATGATTGAGTTGCAGAGAAATTTTGTCTAGGTTGAGTTTTACTTTATTAAGGAAGGTTAAGATGCATTTCTTCAGATGATATTTGGCTAGTGCTCATGTGGAAATGGAAGTGTGGGCCAGGAGTGTGGGCCCTGAGAGTGAGGGGGCTTCTCCTTGGACCCTCCAATGGCCCAAACTGGTGATTTTATTCAGAACCCCTAATGCTTAGGGAACTGGGACCTTTTCAGCAGTCATCCACTGTGTAACTTAGCCCTGTCTGGGCAGCTTGTTGGAATCACAATTTACTAGCATTTAGGGCATGGCAGAAAGCACAGGGTTTTTTCCAGGGCTTTCACTATGAATCATTGCCAGGAGGATTTAATTTATTTTTTTTTCCTGCTTGCTGACTGTTTCAGTTAGCTTTCTGAGCTGGTTGGTTTTATACTTTTTCTTTGTTATATTTATAAAGCCTCCGTCTTCTTTTTTTTTGCCCAAGTTCACAGTGCAAAGCCTGTAATAAGAAATTCCATATTTTAAGAAGCACAGAGGCATCTCACAACTGTAATTTTAAAACTTGACATTTAAATTTGAAAAGGTAGGCACTGCTCAGTTAAATACGTGATATTTGAGTTCCTGAAAACACCAGAAATTATCAGTAAAGCTGTGCTTTAAATGCTGCTGCTGCTTTTGAATAAACCTATGCACATGCACACTTCATTTTTTTTTTTTCCTTTGCCCCTTTTGGTGTGACCAATGTTGCTGCCCAGCAGTCCAGGACAGGGATGTCTTATTCCTGCTTTCACAACTAATGTTAATGAGCTGAGAGTGCAGCTGGGACAGCATGTCCAGCCATGGCTGTCACAAACCCCAATGTCCTGTCACTTGTGATAAATGTCACTTGAATCTGACAAGTGGTATTTTTGCAGTGGCTGGCACAAAATTTAAAAATTGGTGGGATGACAAAGTTATTTTGGAGGTACTTTTTGCAATGCTAGGATGCTGATACTGCCTATCAGTGTCCAGTGCTACCTGTTTGTTACCTTGCAGATCCATGTGTTACCTTTTGACTTGCACCAAGATCACAAAGTTTTGTGAAGTACAGCCCTAGTGCAATGATAATACAAAAACTAATAAGTAAAATGTTGCTATCCATAAAAGTAAGGAATGCTCCATTCAGCCTGTGTCATGAACACTCAATCTGGAAAGAATTCCAAAATTTTTCACTGGAAAATGTAAAGGTTCTCAATAACTGAACCCTGCTAGTCTTTACTTCAGAGCCATAATCTCCATCTAGAAATAGTTCATAAATATTAATGCATGTATTTTAGCAGTAGAGTGGAGAGATCTGATGGTAGTGCAGCACCCTGAAGCTTCAAATGTAGAATCAACAGGCTCAAGTGAAAATGTCACAGCAGATGCATCTTTCTGCAACTGTTTGGAACAAATGATTAAAATTTTCCTGGTTTATTGGAATCCAGCTTGGTGATTTGTCATTACATCCCTTAGCTAGTAAACAGCCGTTTGGAGAAAGCTGTCAGGTTTTAATGAGTTGCAGAGGTTTGATATGCTTGTTATCATTTGCATATCAATGGGTTTTGGGGATCTCGTGATGGAAGTGTGAGGCTTTTTGGTCTGTGTGTGTCTCAAGGTGTGGCTGTGCCTCTGGCACGCCCCAGCTGCACCAGGGACCTTGTAGGGACACGGGGGTCCTGCAAAGAGACCTCAACCAGAATTACAGGGAAACATTTTATTAGGAATATGAGAGCAGGACTTAAAATTCAGCTACAGATAGGGTAGTTAAAGGGAGCAAATGGAAACAGCCAGAGGTCCATGTGAACTCTGAAGTAGCAGAAAACTATGGGATTCCTGGGCAATGAGATCAGTATATTCGTGTCAAATCCATGTTACCATTTTTCCAAAGCATCAAACAGAAACGAGACTGGTTTCTTTTGCTTTGTCTGCAGTGAATGTGCAAGAAAGTAGAGGCAAGTGCATCCAAATATTTGATAGTTTGGGGTTTTTAATACAATAGGTTATTTCTGAAACCAAACCAAGCTCCCTTACTATTTATTTATAAACAGGATAAATAGTGCTACCAAGTAAGACACACAAATACTTCATTCTTAAATAAATCCTGGGCAGTATTTCTGTGGTGATAACAAAATAACCTTAGAGCTGTATTGAGTGTGAGTTGCCTGTCTGTGGCTGTCTCAGCTCTGTTGCCTCCCAAACTAATCCTAGTTTAATAAACAAAATTATCAGCTGTTGCCACTGGTGAATTCAGATGCTCTTCCACTCCTGGGCTGTTAATGAGCCATCCACAGGGGTGTTCCTGTGAAATGGATGACACAGGGAAGCAAAATGGTTCTCTGTAGGCCAGAGCTACAAGAACATTTTCTGAGGGCCAAAGGTTGGCTTAATGCATTTTTCAACCCGTTGTGATTCATGAGACTAAAGAGCAGTGTATTTCTGGTGAAAACTGCTGTGTGTTAACACTGCTACACAGCTATACATGATTTAGCAAGGTTTTTCCTGCTGTGGAGTGCATTGTGGATTGAGTCTTTCCAAAGAGAAGCATTTCCACAGCTATGCACTGGATGAGTAAAATTTGCACAGCTGCTCCTTGATGTGGCTGATCTGTGCTAGCATTGCACAGAGACAGAATTAGGAGCACTTTTCTGCATCTGCATCTTCTTTCCTGTGGGAGTGTCCAGTGTCCTTCACAGTTTGGCAAGTCAGGTATTCATTCTTGAGAAGGTTGATCTGCAGCCAAATCTTGTTTGTGAATGTACATATGTGTCATTCTTGGGGAACAGAAGTTATTTTAGGGGCTTGGTAAGAAAGCAGGTGAATTAAACATTTCCCATACTTAGCCACTCTTGAGTATGAGCTTGCCTTCATACCCCTCCAGTGGGGGTTGAATTATTAACCAGCCTGACCTGTGAAGACTCTTGGAGAAATACTAGCAGAAATCTATCAGTGCTCTTGGACTGTGGCGTGTCCCAGAAAGCAGGTGCTGAAAGGGACAATTCCATGCTGATCTTTCTTACACTAAAGTTCAGGTAGCTCTGGATGTAGTTGGTACCACAGTCCTGAATTGCCAAACAACACAGCAAACCCCCGAGTGCGTATCTGTAAAGTGCAGCAATCTGTTAAAATGTGGGTTCACTCTTTTAAAGACACACTCTGTATGGTTTAGGTTTGTGAGCTTCTTATCCAGAGGATAAGAATTTGGATAAAAACACAATAACCTTAATTTAGAGAAGAAATCTCCTTGGCTGGAAGTTTCTTAGGAAGGTCTTGGCTGTGATATTTTGTGGTTTCCAGTTCTTTGTTGTATTCTGGGATCAGAGTGGACTCTGAGGCCTGATTCTAAATCAGGCCTAGATGGAAGCTGATGTTTTCCCACCCTGTTGTGCATTGTCTGGGCTCATTCCCATCAAGGGAGACTGGCTTCCACATACCAGACTTCCAGTGGTGGTTAATTACCATAGTACCCGTTGAAAGAACATATCTCTCCCATATTATTTCCAGGAGGAATCCTAAAACAAGTGTCAGTATGACTGGCAAATACTAATATATCACAGTGTGGGTTGTTGGAATTCATGACAGTTGTGTCCAGTCCTGGTGCTTAGGACAGTATTAAAACATAGTTTACTGCAACTAGTAAATAATTGGATTTTTAAAAAAAATTAGGTCAGAGGAAGTGAGATCTTTCTGTCGTGTTGAAATACAGAAAAATCATTATTATCAGACATTTTTATAAAAAGTTACTGCGGTGGAAGGTTCTGATAGTTCAGAGGAACTGCACTGATGGTGGGTCTAATTTGCAATGCATCCCATGCTTATTTGCTCTTTTCTGAAACACATCCAATATTGATAATGCTATAACTGAAATTACACAAAGATTTTTTTGTTCTTGTTGCCACTCAGAATTAACCTCCTTCCTCCAAGATTAATGAAATACATTTAAAATAATTTATATGAGAAATTGTGTGCCGTAGTTGAGAATGTTCAGTGTAAATGGCTTCAAAATGGTGTTTGCTAATGAAGTGGCAGAAGCAGAACAGCCATGCTAGGTAAGGTCATGGTAAAAAGGGGAACCATTAATCTCAGAAATAATGGTTGCAATTTGCATGTTGTTAAAATGCTTACAAAAAGGACAGAACTGAATTCAGATAAACTAAAGCGTCTGTGTGAATGGTTTACCTGCACCTTGAGACTGAGAGAGGCTGATGTGTGTGGGGATGGTGGATAGAGCTGTGGCAGCAGAACGCAGCCCTCCAGGGCAGGGGGACTCTGCTGTGGCTGTTGCAGAGAGCCAGACTCCCTTCAGAGGGTTAAAGATCAAAGCCAACACAGGAAGGTTTTCTGCAGCAGGTTTTTGGTAAAAAATTGTAAATCCCAAAATGGTTATTTGGAAGTTGGAGAGGGAAGGTTGATTTTAGCTATCCCAGTTAGCCCAGATATGCCTTGATAAGGACAAAGGTCCCTTTCTGCCCTTGCTCCCATTGCCTGCTCTGAGGATCTGCCCACGCTTCTGCTTCCGTGCCCAGAAGCCTTGAGCTGCAGCCCAGCAGTTTTCCCCCTTCCTTCTCTGTGTTTACACACCCCTCGGACAACACTGGTGTTGTAGGAAGGAATGTCACCTTCTTCTCCAGAAATATTTATATTTGTTTGGTTAGAACAGTGGTAAAGTCTTTCTTTACAGCCCTGGACTGTTGCTACCAGGGTAAACATGCGAGGTGTTGGGGAGAGGCAGGAGGAAGGACAGGACAGGAGCTTGTTGAGGTCTCACGGTGTGTGTGTTTTAAAGGTCAGTGCATGAACATTTTCAGAACTGCTGCAGGGCTTTGAGTTTGCTTGGTTTTGGCTGAAAGAAGAGGAGAATTTCTTTTTGGAGTTGCTTTCATATTGTCCTTCAGAGTGTTTGTACAGTGGTCCAAGGTTGTGGGGTGCTTTGGGAGCTGAGGCTGCCTCATGGTGTAGAATGAACTTGAATTTGAGGAAAGTAGAGTGTTCAAGGCCAGACTGGATGGAGCTCTGAGCAACCTTTTCTAGTGGAAGGATGTCCCTGCCCAGAACCAAATGGTCTTTGAGGCTCCTTCCAACCCAAACCATTCTACAATTCTCTGATGTCTTTGGTTGCAGCTCCTCCTAATTGATGTGTTAATCACTGAACCGTGTTTGTCCCTCTACTGTAAAGTGCTTGTTTCAGGCAACACTGAATATGGTCTCGCTCATTTTTAAGACCGTGATAAGTTTGGGCAGTATTTCAGTTCTGGGAACTGATTTCTTTTTTTAAAGACTGTTATTTTTTTCTTCATCCTGCTGGAGTCAGGAGAGTTTCAAACGGTGGGAGGAAAAGTGGAATTATTTAACTGTTACTTATATAATAAAAAAGGAGAATTTGAAAGCTGTGCTTAGGTCTCCTCATATTTTGATGATGCTTGGCTTTTCCTTTTGGTTTATATTTAAAGTGTTCTCTGAAAGCATAATCACCTGATATTGCTAATTTAAATGTTTGCATGTGACACGTGCAAATTATGTAATTAAAAGGAACCCTTTACTGGTGTTTTTAGGCAACAGATACCAGCTTGATTAAGAGCATTTAAATGTCCTGTGTTTGAAAGGGAGGTACCGTGTTTTCCTCTTCAGCTGAAAACTTCTTTGGGCAAATTATGAGTGCCAAGGTAAAATTTATCAGGCTGTAAACAAATGTTACACAATCTCTGTTGTTAGCGTTCTGCTGTCTGGCAAAACCCAGTGATTCTCAGACAGTCTTGTGCTCTTTACAGCAGTGCTGTGCTTGGCAACATGGAAAAAGCTGCCCACAGCTGGCAGTGCTGCCAGGGGAGGAGAAGGGGTGGTGGAAGAGACACAGGTTCTTGTCCTCCATCTCTCTGCGTGGACCAAAATAAGCCCTTATGCTTGAAGGGGATGGGGATGTGAGGTTCCCTCCCCCTGCTCCCAGACCAAATGCCTGCTGCTGGCATGGTGGGTACCTCCCCATGGCGTTAGGAAATTTCATATTTTTGAGCTGTTTGAATATTTGGAATAATCTTCAGCTTATCAGTTCAATATCTTTAAGCAAACTGAAGAGCTTTTGCAGCTCCACAATAAGGAGGACTAATGGGAGTGCCCCTAGTGCTCCTCTCCGGGTTTGGTCAGCCTTATTTACAATTTCTGTAATGAACAGTATCCACTGGGAATTCCCTTCCTGATGGGAGCTGAGGAGCGTGGACAGGGAATTGCCTGAGCTGGGATTGCATGTCCCATGGAAAGGAAGTGGATTCCTGCCCTCCCTGCCTGCAGAGCATTAAGGCACTTGGCGTGTGCTCCAGAAGCCTGGTAGGAAGAAACCCTGCAATGACCAAGTATTTGTTGAGCACATCCAGGAAAGGTGTGATCCCAGGATAAGGGAACTGGGAGACAAAGCGTCGTTTGAAGAGAGTTCTATATTAAGTAGCCCAGAATTAAGACGAATGATGAGAATGTAGAAGTGTTGTCAGCAGCTTTCCCTTGAGTAGGAGCTGTGCCTGTTAGTCATGCCATTTATCCTGATGATAAATTCAAAACTATTTGCAACATTATTTAGAGTATGAGGAAGAAAAAAAGCATTTTCCTTTACTCTTTGAGCAATATCAAATGTAATATAAAACTATTTGATCTAAATTATTTCAATTGCAGTTGAGTATTAGACACATACTTAGAATTCTAATGTGCTTATAAACCAGGGAAAAAGATGAGGAGAGATGTTTTTATTTGCATGAAAATAGTGAACCCTGATGTTGATGCAGATGGATATTTTTCTTTGGGTGCACATTGTCTATTGCTCCTGGGAGTACAGAATTGAATTGCATTAATACATAGTTCAGTCGGGCCAGATGAATGTGGTACAGTTTCTCTACCTATTGCAAATAAGAGAACTGGAGGTAAAAAAATTAAGAAATACTTGTGTTTCTCTACTTTTCTGCACGGGATTATGCTTGAGAATTGCAGGGACCACCGTGCAAGTGCCAATACAGGTTCTGTGGTTTTGGCAGCATGGACACAAAATGAAAAAGCTAATGGCACACAGCAAAAGCCCTGCTTGGAACCCATGAGCCCAGTTTTGCAGGGAGGGCACTGAGGAGTGGATTTCATCCTCTCTTGCACCATGGAGACAGTTGTTTACACAACCAAGCTGTTTTAGAGTAGTGTTTGTCACAGGCTTTAAACCCACAGCTTATTTACATCAATTGCTGCAAATCAGAGCACTTGGGCAAAGCCAAAATCTATTTATAGGTCACTTATCAGTACGTCACGTGTTTTCCAGTTCCCTTGATGGTGGAGCGAGCCCACCCCCAGTGAAATAAAGAAATGCTTTTCTAGCTGGGCCTGTGAGCAGAGGCAGCAGAAACACAAGGATTCGTGTGCTGCCTCCAGTTCTTTGCTCTCCCATCAGTGGATGATTGCAGTTTGGGGGGGTGGATTGATTTTGTTTGGGTTTTGGGAAGTAGAAGGCTTAGAAATTGTCTCCAGGAAATGAAAAGGCAATCAACAGGCAAATCACCAAAGGGAAGGAGAAGGAAAAAAAAAAAGGAAAAAAAAGCTGTATTTCAGTTATTTATTTTCGAGATGTGCAGCAGGGTTCTTTAAAATTCCCGTCACCCAGAGGGAGCTGATTGGCTTCCTTTTAGATTTGCTTCAAATAATAAAATCTTAGTTTGAAAAGCCAACTTGAGTGGGCTCTGCTCATCCAGAATCTCTCTTTCCCAAGTTGCTCTTGATACTGATTAACAAAGGAAATAACAGAGAAAAATCTCATCACATTGCAAAAAACTGGGGTGGCTGGTCACGTCCTGTGTGTGTAAGAGAAAATAATGTGCAGGCTCAGAACAAAAGCACTAATGTTTGAAACCATGGCTGGGAAAGAAATACGATGGCTTACTGTGTTTGAAGAGCTTTCTTGAAATGCAGGGATGAGTGATGTGGGCAGCAGCTGGCTCTGGGTTTAAATTCTTCTGCAAACCCTGGGCTGGGAGGGCACAGTTGAGTCTGGGCACACAGAGAGGAGACAGGCTGGTTAATTCAGCTGGCTTGGTTTGGTTTTCAGCATAATTTGATGTGTGTGTTCGAATTTCTTTGTGTGTCTGCATTGGGAACTTCATTAAAAGTTGCATTTTAACAAATGTAGAGTAAATTTTACTTTTTAAGCGTGAGATAGGAATGGGACAGAACCAATTCTGATGTGCTTTTTTAGCAACCAGCAGTATAAGGGAGACATGGAGGAAAATTTCCATGTAAATTCATATTTAGTGTAAAATTTCCTGTTTTAGAAGTAGTAGTTATTTAAACTATTAATCTAAATATGTTTGTTTTGTCATTTGAAATACTTGATTTCAGTAGAAATCATCTACATTTTGCTAGACCAGAGACGGATTTCTATTAAAACAAATAGTTGTTTTCTGCATTTAAAATGTCACATAATAGGTGCAGCTGGAGGGGACCACAGTGGGTCATCTGAGCCAAGCACAATCTTTTCTATTTCTAACTTGAAAACTGCTTCTATTTGTTGTTTATAGGTACGTTACAGATAGGAGTGCTGTTACAAAGCATGAACTGTGCTGTCTAAAATAGACTTCTTTAGAAATGTGGGAAATGCTTTTGTCTATTTTTTGTCTGTTAAAAGTGACTTTTTCTGCTGAAGGGAAGAGCTGGGTGGTGCTCACATGCCTTGTCTGGTAGGAATGAAGTGTCAGCAGCTGACTGCAATTACATTGTCTCGGAGAGGCCACCACAGACCAGCCAGAGGACATTAAACTGGAGTGACTGTCAGCCAGGGGAGGTGAAACATGAAAATAAAGACCCCAAGGAGAGGGGCAGAGCTCTGAAATCACATTAGGATGTGGTGAGTTGGTGCCAGCCCCACAGCACTGCAAGCACTACCTTGGCCACGGATTCTCAGTCCCGTGCCAGGACACGCTCTAGCCAAAGGCATGTGAGTGTGGGCACGGAGCACCAGGGAGCCCTCAGGGCCTGGGAAGCAGGAGAGATGTCTTCTCCAAATAGCATCTGGCAAAGCCTGGACAAGATGTGGGGGCAAAGAGCTCCATGTGCAATCTTAGCAGCTGTTTGGGTTTTGCTGGGAAACAGCTAAGCCAGGAAAAAGTCCAATAAGCAGTTAGTAATGCTGGTGCAGTTTTAGTGCATCGATGTATTTATTTTTCTACTCTTTCTACATCTGTATTTACCTAACTCCTAGTTGGAATCCAAACAGTTGCTCCTTTGAAGGGGCTTGACGTGCTGTGTGATGCACCTTCAGTTATGGAGTTCAGCTGATGTTGGATTATTTCAGAATCACAGAATCATTACAGTTGGAAATGATCTCTGAGGTCATTGAGACCAGCCTGTGGCTGAGCCTTCACCATGTCAAGCAGACCAGAGCGCTGAGTGCCTCATCCAGTCATTTCTTGACCAGGGGTAGTGACTCTATCACCTCCCTTGGCAGTCCAAACCAATGTTTAACAACGTTTTCCATGAAGAAATTTCTTCTGATGTCCAGGCTGAACCTGGTGTAGCTACACCCAACCCAGCAAAGTATTTTTACTTACTGATATTTCATTTTTAGTGCATTTCTCCCTTTTCTTTCAGAAAGTTTCTTTTCAGTTAGTCATGTTGAAAATTGCACATGAAGTCCCCCTAAACCAGGAGCTCAGTTCAGTGATATTCAGCCTGCACCACTGCATGTCTTTGGTCTGGATCCTGCAGTAACCTGTAATCAGTTTAAAAATGGTTTATAATCTATTTACAATTCCATTCCTCTATCTAGGACATGTTTCTTTGAAGAAGAAATTGCATTTGACAACACACTTCATGTTTGAGCGTTGAAATCCTGTTTGTCTCATCCTAGAAAGGTGGCTCCCATGTTTCTGTTCATGAAAACCCTCACGTCATCCTGCTGTCCAAATCAGCAGGAATGACCACTAACCATCCATTACCCTTGCTCAGCACGTCACAGCCAAAGCACCAGACAGGTGGGAAGATGGATATAACCAAATCCCTGACCTCCTGCCAGTCTCATCTTCCCCTTCAGAGCATTCCAGTCTAATTCCATAGATATTTTCACGTTTTTCTCAGTGTATTTTAAGCCCAAATTGTGTTTGCTTCTGTAGCTGTAGGGCTATTTATTGACATTATCTCAGGGATGAAAAAGCTGTCTTAGAGTGAAGGATCAAGAAATGTTATCTGAAGTACTATCAGTGTAGCCTTTTTGCTGTGCTTTATAATGAGCTGCAGGCTGGCAGGCACAGCATAGAGAATGTTTGCAAATGTGTATGTTTTGTTTAAAAGCTGAGGAGCAGAATAGTTATTATTTTGGGATCTATGCCTAATGCAATTTTCCAGTAGTAACTAAACCAGACATTGCCCTCAATATTTGTTTGCTTTTTTTGCAGTGAAGTAGGAATAGTGTGGATATTGTAAAATGGGAGTGAAGCATTAAGCAGGAGGAGTATTTACAAAGGCATTTGTATTTGTGTTATTCAAGTATTTCTTCTCCATTACACTTCACTAATGACCTTTCAAGTCCTTTCCAAGTTTACATTCCTTCAATTTTATGAATCTTATTTATAAAAAATAAGCTCTTATTCATTCTTTCCTCCAACAACCTTTAAATTATGGAAGAGTACTTGTAATTCTACGTAAATGTTGGAATAGTAAATTGTTCTAAATTGATGATCTGCTATAGAGCTTAACCTTGGTGATCAGTGAGGAGTTTATGTAATGTCTCATCTGTTTCTCCTAAACCTGGGAGGAAGATCCTGACAGCCTTGTCACATTTGCTTTCCTAACCTGGAATATCTCAATCTAATTGTGCATCTCTGACTCATCAGTTACTTTTTTCCTTAGAGAAACAGAGATTGTTCTTAACTGTCAACACCCAGGAAAATGAAACGGGAAGACCTAAGGTTTCTAGAGCTATGCAGGAGGCATGAGAATGATTATCTGAATAAACTTTCATGCTCTGTGCATAGCTGATAATTGAAGGAAGACACATCTGCTGCCACTGAATTGCTGCTCTTGGTTTGCACAACTCCTTGGCTTTCTATTCTGAATTGCTTGACATCAAATGCAGACATCTTGGAAAGAGGGCTGGCAGGAAGGCAGCTTCCCAAAGGTGTTGCCTGATGTGGGAACGCTGGAGTTGGTGCTGTTCTAGTTCCAGCCTCCAGCTCTGAGGATCTGCAGCAGCTGGAGATAAGTAAATGATGCAGTGGCTCATGATATGGCACTGAGGAAATGAACTTTATGTAAAATTTGTGTCACTTTATCGAGAATGTAAAATGTTCTGGAGCTTTGCCTCTTTCTTAGTTTCGTGCCTGTGAAATGGTACTAACACTGGGATGCTGGATTTTCTGCTTAAAAAAAGAAGGGTGAAAAGAGGCAGAGCTGCAATGTATTTCTGGAAAAGACACGGAGCAAAGTGGACTGGAGCTCAGTTGCCAGCAGAACAGAAAATTCTTGAACTCATCAGCCTGAGAAGGTGTTGGACATGGCACTGTTACATTATTTTCCTCTCCACCTTCAGCTTATTTGGTTCTGTCTTGAGCCTCCTTTCCTTGGTAGAGGTCTCTGCACAGGTGCAGAATAAGTTTCTTCTTCAAGTAGCTCAACGACAGCCTTTGTGGGAACACCACCCTTCCTGAGCAGCTGAGCCCATGTTCCTTTTTGATAGAAGATCACAGTGTCTTTAATAAGCCATCTCAGTTGAGCTGTGAAGTTTAAAACAAGGTGATGAGACTGTACATGGAAGTAAATTACAAAATGACAAAAAAGAGGTATTTCAAAACGTCTTGAGTTGAACAGTGGCTAAATAAACACTGCCCTGGGCATGGAGTTAAGGGTAGTAGAGAGAGTCCTTTCTGCAAATGCTTCTCTCTCTTCCAAGGTCCATGGAGGCAGTGCCCCTTTGTATACCTGGGTAATCTCTGACTGAGGGTGCTGGTAATTAAACAGAGACTCTCTGTTCATTAAGCATGTGCCACCAAATGCTAATTCTGCAGGAATTAGCAGCAGTGGAGGAGGCCATGTGGAGAGCATGTCATACATAAAGTTACATTGCCTGGCAAGAATACAAATTACCTGGTGCTGAAATCTGAAAAGCTGAGCAAGTTGTCGAGAAGCAAGTAGGGTCTCAAGAACCTCATGTGGAGATTTGATTTACAGAGAGAGGATGGAACAGGAATTTCTTCTGGAAATGACAGCAGCTCTCTGCTTTTGATGAGCCATTCCAGAACATGGGAGATGAAGCTGCCTGGTCCCCCTCTCACATCCAGGCTGTTGAATCACAAGCAGTTTAATTTCTCTCGGTGCAGTGACTCTCTGTGTGTTTTAAAAGCCAAGGACACGAAACATCAGCACTTTCAACACAGCTCTGATTGCATCCTTGCATTTTGTTCTGCCACAATGTGTTCTCCTTGGAGTGCAGTTCTGGAGCTCTGGAGTTTAATTGCTTTTAATTGTATCTAGAAATCAAGTTCTTAAAGTACTAATAGGTTGGATAAGAGCTTTTTTTTTTTTTTTAAATTTAATTTTCAAGCACTTGTTTTTCCTTACTGAATTTTCATGTTAATGGCTGGTGGTTAAATGAAAAGATCTTTGCTAAGATTTACAAGCAAGCCAAAGTTTATAATGGAAGTTCAGATAAGCAGCTGAGCCACAAACTCTGGATAAAATAAATGCTTACAAGTCAGCTTCATTTTGTTTCTGAGCCCCTGTGCCAGCTACAAGAATTCTCATCAAAACTATTTTGACAGAACTCAGAGCATGACTAATACTTAGTGGGAAAGATTTGTGCAAACAGAAATGGCCCAAGGAGTTCAGATCTGCAACAAACTATTTAACAGAATAAAATCCCAAACTTCCCATACATCAAGTAACCTTTTCCCCCAAGGAAGAGTATTATGGCTTCAGTGTAAGAAGTGCAGCACAGCCTTTTTGAAGTACATCAGTGACCAAAATGTTCTACATACTGGAGACATCTACAGGGAATGTATTTTTTTAAATCAAATTATCTTACTCATGCAAACTGCTTCTTCCAGATAAACAAAACCAGACAGGCTGTAAGCAGATTATTAAAATATTGGACAATTAAAGCAAACTCTTGGAAATACAAACAATTTTGTGTGTTCTCAGTTTAACCTAAAGGCTGCTACCACAAGTATATGTAAACCAGGCCTTGTAAACATCTCAGCTACACAAGTTCTAGTACCCAGAGGCAATTACTCCAGACTTAACCTCACATTAGAATAAGGTTTCCATCTAAACTAGATTGAGAACTGGGAGTTGAAGTCGTTCTGCACCTAGTCAGGAGCACTCAGCATCATGGAAAATCAGTGCTCCCAAGCAGCTGAGAATTCAATGAGTAAATTCCTTTAATCACAGAGGTGTTTGCTCTAGTTTATGCATTGTAAGGAAGTCAGAAGGAGAGGAAGTAATGGTTCTGCAAGTTATCCAGTGTCAGGTTCTGTATCCAGCACTGTGATTTGTTTTGGAGTGGAGATGGCAGATAGAAACAGAGTGTGCCCAAAGCACCTTTATAGCCATGTTCATATGAGCTCAAGGAAGGAGGAAAGTGCTCCTGTGGCAATTTATTGTATAGAGGTGTGTCTGTTAGTCTGTGGGATTTACCCAGTTCTATTCTATAAAATCATCCTCAATTCTGTATAGCAAAGCCATTTCTTGGGTTTTATCTGTCTGTATAAACTACAGGATTATGATCTAAAACAGTGCTGATGCAGTTGGTTTTGTTGCTTGATTTTGGTTTTGATGGAGACAATTTAGGCTTTGCTCTTGCTGTTATTTTGGCTGAATGTGTGTGTGTTTATGCTGTCATTCCCTCTGGAAAAATTGGTTTAATCTCAGTTTTCCATGTTTCCAGGACTTAGCTGGAACTACAATACTGCTTCTCAGGGTGGCATTATTCCCACTTGCTGGGAATTGCAGGATGCATGACTCCACAAGTGGCTGAGCCTCATAGAACCAGGGAAGTGAGTGTGCTCAATCCTTCATATACAATTCTTCCAAAAAGGAGTTAATGCTTCCCTGTGGGCACGACAAAGGAGCTGTGGAGTTACATTTGCCAAGAGCTCTGGGCTGGGAAAAATTCTCCCTCAGGCCTCCCTAGCTCTCAGCTGAATAATTCACCTGGAAGCACAGCTCCTCAGAAACCTGAGGGGAGATTCAGCTCTTTGGAGCCTGATGTACTTCTAGAGGTTTTGCTACAAAAACTTGAGTAGTAAAAGCTCTCTTACA